>ML777446.1:251817-264765 GCA_009831015.1 Picea engelmannii | reverse complement strand
CTTCTCCCACTTACTCTGCTACTTGAAGTTTTGCTCAATTTTGACTGCATATCGATAAACAACTCCCAATGAGAAGATGTCTAATAAATCAATATCTGTTTAGATGTACCTGTGTAGACCATTGTGGTACTTCAAAACCATGTGCCTCTCAAAGTATTTGATACCCATATTTGAGCGCAGGGTATGAAAGATGTTGGTGTGCTCTAACACTATCTGGTCTCGTTTCTGATGCAGAGTTGTCCATCTCATGTATTGGTCATCATATTTTCTGACAGGGTAGAACTCCTCCTTTAGGGCATCTACAAAGGCCTCCTAAGTGGGTTCTCTCCCAAATAGTGTAGATTCATTTGTGGTGTACCTATCCCAGTAACCTTCCCACCAAGATTTGATATGGTGAAGGGATTTAAGGAGCGCAAAGGTGATCTTTTCACTATCAATTTTTTTTTGGACAGAGTAATAACCTTCTAGCAGATTCAACCATTTTTCTAGAGCATTTGCATCTATTTGGCCTTCAAATAAGGGGATATTAAAATTGACTTGTACCTTGAAGGGTGTCACACTTGTGAAATGGCTTCTTGTTGAAGATGTCTCAGTCGCCGCCATCGGTAGTCTCCGAAGGATCTGAGCAAAGTTGTCCATCATCTAGTTCCTTTGTTGCATGAGGGATTCCTCGAGCAACGTCTTGAAATGATCTTCCTCTTTGTCATCTCTCTTTTCTTCTGCCATGGGAGGTCACTCGGGCTGGCGAGAGAAGTTTTCCTCAAGCGAAACTTGCTTGAGACCCAATTCTCTATACACTAACCTCGTCGGGGACCTTCTCTGAGAAACAACAAGGAGTAGCCTGGTCTAATACCACTGATCCAAATTATTTTGAGAACGACATGAAGACAAGAATAGAACCGATATATAGCAAGGAAATACACAAAGATAATGCGTATAACACATAAATATAGTGAAAACCAACTTATATTAATGAACAAGAGATAAAAACACAAACTGGCATAATGGGGTAGACTATCTCTGAAAATAAAGAGATGTTGGCTACGCTTCATTCGCAACAAGATTTACATCACTATCCATTGCATGCTTAAAGGGCTTCCTTCACCTCAATTATATATGATAGAGTGAGAGGAGAACAATTCCCATGATGCATATGGGATAAATTGGACTATGTTTATAAAATTCCATAGGCATGTAAAACATTAGGACTTCCTAGGAGGTTACCCATCCTAGTACTACTCTAGCCTAAGCGCGCTTAACTGCGAAGTTCTAATGGGATCTGGTGCATTAACACTATGATGTAGGCATGTACATAAGACCACTAGGAAATCATTACATGCTATCTGCAATTAACAAATGAAGATGACATTACATTTCATTCCCCATCAAAAGGGTGAGTATCATGGTTTATCAAAACCACAAGCTCAAAATGGTGATTTAGTGGAAAAGGTGGATGGCCACCGAGATCCATTTGTATCAATGAGTCAAAAACCCTGTATTCCATCCGCTATATATTTGAAAATATTTAACGAACAAGAAATTAATTTTTTTCCCAAACATGTTGTGATATGTCTCTTGAGTAACCTCAAAATTTTGTTGTCTGAAGTGTCCTAACAAAAAGGTTGTAGTGAAAATTCCAAGATGGCTTGATTGAAGTAGAAAAACCCTAGGATTGATGCTATGATACCAAATGTTATGAATCAAAAACCTTGAAAATGATAGAAAGTCAATTAATATATTCCACTTCGAGGGGAAAAGCTCCTTTTACAATATATCCAATTCACAAGACAAAATATGATGATCCTAAGACTAGGTCTCCTTGGTATATATAGAAAATAAAGTGTACAATTATAATCAAAGGGTACAATGAAAGGTTCTAGATATATATAGGAAACAAAGTGTACACTTATAATCAAAGGGTGCAATGAAAGGTTCTAGCTGACCTATTAATATAACAAATGAAATTCTTATTAGGGCATTAACATAAGGGCATAAGATCCTTAACATAAAGTTAATTTTTCCTATTTCAACAGCAATTATGTTAATTTTTCCTATTTCAACTGCAAAAGTTTTGTCCTTATCTTGATATTTTGTTCATTCTAACACCAAGTCTTGTCCTTATCTTGATATTTTGTTCATTCTAACACCAAGGCTTGATATTTTGTTCATCCTAACACCAAGTAACATTTTTTGAGTTTTTCCAAGGTTGTACTCAGTTGAATTACCATTCTTCGAGTGCCAAATTTTTGTGAATTTGAGATAAATGATTCAAATATAGAATATAATCATAAGTTCACCACCTTAGGTTTTTCACTATTAGAATTATTAGTCCTTGTCGAAGGCCAGGACTCTAGCGATCAATCGATTTTTGACCATCAATTAGTTGGAGTTTGACTTCTAATATTTTCCAATGTTCAAATGTTGTACATAGGAGAAACAAAACAATTATTTTTGTAATATTTAACTTGTTTTTTATAGGAAATGCTATTGGTTAATAATTTCATAGTATTATTGTCGCAGATCTCTTGAAGTCTTATTGAATTACATTCTTGGATAAGCTAGCTCTCGAAGTCTTATTGAATTACATTCTTGGATAACCTATACTTTATGCACCTCTATCTAGGGTATTTTAATAAATGAATCTAATTGAAAATGATCCTTTTGATTTTGGTAGACTATTGCAAGTCTTTAGGGAGCGCCACCTATGTTAGGGATTTAATGTAATCTGACAAATGATCATTTTTCTTATAAACTATTGATATTCATTGAAACTCTATCCACCTCCATTGGATTGACAACATTGTGTCCACCACCTGAGCTTCATTAAAAAAAGTTTGTATGCCTCCATTGTCTTTAAAGCACTGCGTCCACCACCTCTCCACTGCCTTGAGAGAACCTAGTCACAACAATAAGGCAGGAATCAACAATACTCGACAATACTCATCACCTTAGGAATCAACAATACTGGAAAATACGCATCACCTTCGTGACCAAATCAAATTTTACTTTATCCACCATTGGATTGGAAACATTGTGTCCACCTCTTGAGCTTCATTAAAACAATTTTGTATGCCTCCACTGTCTTGAAAGAATTGTGTCCACCGCCTCTCCACTGCCTTCAAAGCACCTAGTCACAACAATAAGGCAAGAATCAACAACACTCGATAATACTCATCACCTTAGGAATAAACAACACTGGAAAATAGGCATCACCTTGGTGACCAAATCAAATTTTCATATTCATATTATTGGAGGAAGAAAATGGCAAGACACTATTGTTGAAACAATATTGGAGCTATGCAACTATACTATACATACAAATGTAAGTTATGCATTCAAAGCTTTGTCTCTCTTTACTCTATATGAAAAAAAAAAACATAATTTAGCTTACCAATCAAAGTTGAGTTTCTTTTTGTTGCTTCTGCTTTAGTTGTTATGAGAATATTTGCAATGCCCATGTGTTCCTGCCCAAGTACATAAGTAAACTCTACTCTTAGCTCTCTGCAAATGCAAATTTTCAAATATAAGAAATTGCTCATATTCATAGGTAAATTCAACAGTTTCATGAATGAATTAGATTTCTTTCACGATTTCTCATATATGATGAATGAATTAGCTTTTTTTCACAGTTTCTCACATATGAAGAATGAATTAGCTTTCTTTCACCTGGGGACTTATCATTACCTTCTCTCAGTGAAGCCATGATAGGTTTTCCTGAATCTACTTCTCTTCGCACTAACCAAATGAAGGCCATTTTTCTTGTAATGTAATGACACTTAATTGTATACAGTCTACAAGTTATACAAGGCATATGGTTTGTTTTATCACATCTTCATTTGGTGACTGGAATGAATACTTTTTACCAGTTTTCATTTCAAAATATTTCAAAATATCTTTTAGCACTTGCAATGTCAATTAGATTCAAGAATCTTATTCGAGGTTTCGCGGAGCACAACTTGGTCATAATAAAAAACTTACTCCTTTCTATCATCCCACCCATACTTGTGATAACTTGGACTATGGTAGGACTCTCATGAACCATAGGTCTGTTGGTTTTTTGTTTACAATATTATTTTGATTGAAAATGCATCTTATATTTGTAATCTTTCCCTGCAAGTTTGGTATGGTCATATATCTTAGTTGTAGGGTTTTACTTGTTTGCAGGTAGAGAAACGTTATCCCCAAAGTGTGTCAAGTTGTAGCATCCCTAAAACTGTGCGTCATCAGATGCCTGAGCAATGGCAGGCACATTAATTTTGTCACGGTGTGGAACTGACTAAAAGGACTCCCTGCCTGCACACATTGATTTTGTCACATGGTCGCACTCAGTTAGATTTATGTTCTGTTGGATCATTCATAGAACGAGATAGATGGAAGAAGTGTGCTCTCCATTTCTTGACTTAACCATAGTGAGGTTTTTATTTTTCGTCGAGATATATGTGAATCAGGCTATCATGGTGCATTATGCATCCGACAAAACCTATGTGTCGTGGGTACTCTTGTTTTTCGTCTGCGGAGTGTGTGATTATGTCTCTCTGGCTTTAGTGTTGATCGGCGTTTTCTACTGGGCTATTGCTGAGATTCCACAATATTTTACCAACTTCAAGTCTGGATCCATAGATGGAGTCTCGCTTGCATATCTTATGACATGGGACGTAGCGTTAGCGGGCTTTTACTCTCTTTCAATTTATGCATTTAAGCATTTTTGGAAACGTATGTTTACCAGTTTGAGTCTGGTCATGGCTATGGTGGTGTTGGTTATATCATTGAATTCGTTGTTTTTGAACACTATTAAAAATAGTGTTTGCCACATTTTGTTTTACTAGCATGCTGCATTTGAACGTGTTTATTTGATCCTCTGCATGTCATATGAATTTTGGATGATGTAAAATATGATGTGAATATTGTAGGGATTTAATCAATCTTTTTGGATGTTTGCTAGAGCATGTAACTGTAAGTTGTTCAAAAATAATCCCTCTGTATACAAGTTCAAAACTCACAAGTCTATGAGTTAACATCAACAACTGAAAGCTATTACTGCAAAACATCATTGAATCTTGCTTTTAAGTCTTTCACTTTTGATCGATCGTTTAGTTTTGTATATGCTTTTCAGTTTTTCACTTTTTTTAATTTTTAAATTGTACCTAATGGGAGAAAAATAGACTTCTTGAAATGTGTATACTTATTATTTTAATAACTTTATTCTGAAAGGATTAAATTTGTGAACCTATTAACTCTCTTATTCAAATCTAGGTCTCAGTCACTTGAATTCTTGAAAAAAATTCTTTGTAAGCTACACATTGAGTAGGATCATGTTACTTGTGATGCCTTTTGTTTAATATGCTAACAATTTATTTATGATTCTCTATGCAGCTCCCTACACAATTCTATATTGCATTGGTAAAGATATTTTATGAGAACCAACATTTCCGGTGTCTATTTCAACAGTTAGATATTTTGTTTTATTTTTCAATCAATGTAAAGTTGTTTTTTAGTTTAATCTGTGCAGCTTTATACAATTACCACCGAGGTCCTAGTTTTCCAAAGCTTATACTATGGGTATATCTGCAAGTGTTGGAATGCCATGAAAGCGAAGTCCTCACACACGCTATGATATATCATAAGATTTTGATATGTTTGTAAACTACTTGTACAATTATGTGCGATTCAGGTCCTACCCAAGAATCTAATGGAAAAATTTAAAGAATACCCTAATCCTCCAAGAATTTGATTTTAAATCTCTGCTATCTTAAGCACATGCATGCGAATTTAATTTTGTTTTTTGGATAGATGGTATGAGGACTTTGAAAATAAACTATGATGTTGATCATAGGTGTGTAAGAGATTTCTCTTGATAGATAACTAAAGACATATGGTTGCAATGATGTAATATATATATATATATATATATATATATATATATAGAGAGAGAGAGAGAGAGAGAGAGAGAGAGAGAGAAAAATAAAAATGACCATAATGAAAATGTATGCTAAAACCCGTACTTACCCGATCCAACTTTTACTTCTCTTGTTGTTGGTCATGTTACTTCTCTTGATGTTGGTCCACAGTGGGTATTCAAGCACTCCCTTTTTTTGTCAGTTGAAAAAACCTCACAACTCTTGTCTTAATGGATTTTGTTTTATTTAGGGGTGCGGATTTGTCTTGTATTCAAGAAGAAGGTGGGTTGTGGTAGTCCAGATCAACAATTAGGAGGTGGCAGCTAAGCTCTTTGATTCCTTCTCGTGCCATGAATTAAGAAGAGAGCGGAATATAGGTCTTAAACATGTAGAAATATTGTGAAGGCTCCTCGAGAGAATGATAAAAAAATTATAACTTCGAATTTTAACAAATGTGTCCACAGTGGGTATTCAAGCACTCCCTTTTTCTATGGGTAACTGCTTCTACTATGGATTTAGCTTACGATATGTACTAATTAGAACTTCTCTTACTGCCTCTGAACTGTATCATATGCATTCCTTCTGAACTATGTCATCTGCATTCATGAAATTCCCCCATTGCATGTGAAAGATATTTGCCCCTTGTTGCAAATCGTAGACTGAGGCATGTGGACAGAGGAAATTCACTCTGGATTCCTTCTAAACTATGTCATCTGTATTCCTAGAATTCCCCCATTGCATGTGAAATATATTTTCCCCTCGTTGCAAATCGTAGACTGAGGCATGTGGACAGAGGAAATTCACTATGTGAAATAGTTGGACAACCAGAGGCTTGGCTTTCTCCTCCCTGAGATAGTTGCTTCAGCATCATACTTACTGGGCTTCGCTCGACTAGGTAGGATGTATACTGACCTAAGGAGGCATTGTAGGATCTATTATATCTGGCATGAAATGAAGGGTCACCTGGAGTTGTTCAACGTGCAACGCACTCGCCATGCAAATATTGAAATCCTCAGCTGGTGATTGCCTTCACACTAGGAGCGTTCTACATGCTTGCCATCCAACACTGACATGTCATCATCCTTTGCAGGGTTAGGTCATCTTGTTGCCATGCTTATGTTGCTATGAGGCTAACTATAGTATTTTACATCGTTTAATTAAGGTGCTGGCCAAGTCGCGTACATAAAATCCAATTAGGAAACAAAAATGAGGCAAAAAAAAAAGAGGCAGAAGAGGAAATTTTCATTCAAATTAGAATAATAAATGTCTGAGTTGTTTTCATTGTGGTGAGCCAGGCCATTTGAAAAATAATGTAGGAAAAAGTAGTGTGATATGTTACGTGGAAAGTTTAATAGACAAAAATAATTTCGTTGATGATAATTCAGCTGAGAGAGATGTGCAGTGGTGAAGTTGTTGAAGGTGGGTAGGTTGGTGTAGGCCCTACCTGTTGGTGAATTGTTCTCGGAATATGGGTGGGAGACGAGCTTTAGCCTCATTTATCTGAGCTGCGGAATCCAACGTTGACCGAGGGAATAAATAATGATCCGGATTATTTTCAGCACGAAATGAGAGGGGAGATATAACACAGAAATATTTAGAGATATTGCAAGAGAGACAACAATATAACAGAGATATAACGGAAATAAACAAGAGTCACAGATATATAGTAATACACAATTTCTATTAATGAAATAAATGTACAGAGATTGTAAAAGTACAGAGTGAAAGACTCGCTAGAATGGTGGCATCTTATCTTTGAGAAGAGATGTGATGGCTACTCGCATTCGCAAGAAGATTATTTTTACAATGATGCTCTAAGGTCTTTTTTAACATAAGGAAAATCCAAAACCCTAACCCCAGAAGATGAAAAGCCAAAAGGTTTGCGGGCCTCGATGAGGGTAGTTGATACGTCAACTTCCCATGGGCGTAACTTTTTCATATGATCTCCGTTTGGGGTGCTCGATACACTGTTAGAAAGATATATCCGAGGACTACAATTTTTGTGTGAACAACATTGAACTTTGCTCCTCGTTTTCCCAAAAAACATCATTTAGGGCCTCAAAACGACTCCGGAAGTTCCGGACCTGAAAAACTACTAAAAATAGTAAATTACCAAAATTGCCAGAAAATTGTTTTGAGCCAATTGGAAAAGGTGGGTGGCCACCGATATCCACTTGGATCAATCCTCCTTCCTTAGGAAGCAATGGTCTCCATTGCATTGAGTGCCCGGAGGAGAGGAAAAAGCGTTTGTTGAATCTGAATCTTGGTGAGTTGCTTGCCTTGCTGGAGACATCGCGTTGCTCAGTTTGTGGAAGTCTGTCACGAACCAGTTGAGGCTAAGGTTGTTCAACAAGTTGAGTCACATGAGATGAATGTGTGCAAAAGGAATATTTGTGCTTTGCTGCAATATTTTCGACCTGCTTCTGTTGGATAGAAGGTGATTGGACCAAGGTTGTAGTGGTTGCAGTATCCTTCTGTTCCCCTTTTGAATAGATTGTGAAGAGGTTGAATTTTGTAGTATGAGATACTACCCT
This sequence comes from Picea engelmannii, assembly GCA_009831015.1. Lineage (NCBI taxonomy): Eukaryota > Viridiplantae > Streptophyta > Pinopsida > Pinales > Pinaceae > Picea > Picea engelmannii. The sequence goes on along the minus strand of ML777446.1, from coordinate 256,334 downwards.
GCGACACTGTTTAGGTGGAGCAATAGTTGGAACTACCTCTGGTATCCTGTAGAGATGACCCCCCAGAGTAACAATAACACTATGGGGTCAAGACTCATAGATAGCATGACGTTTCCACATATATGGCTAGCCCAAAAGAACATCACAGACATCCAGTGGGGAAAAATCACATAATACCTCATCCCTGAAGGGATGGATGCCGTATGACAATCGACATTGTTGGCTAACACGAAGATATTTTCCTTGGCGAAGCCACCCAATGTTGTATGGTTACGAGTGTGGTGTTGTCAATAAGCCCAATTGTTTGATGACCTCTGCTAAAATGAGGTTCTTCTAGCTTCCGCTATCAACAATAAAATGCAGTGGGGTCCCCTTCACCCACATTTGTGAATGAAAGAGGTGCTCCCCCTCTTCAGGATCTGTTGGTTCTTCTGGTTGAATTGTTTCAGTCGCGACAATAGCAGTGGGGTTTGCGTCGATGATTTGTCTTTTACCAGTATTTTTAGAATCAGATTCTGAATCAGGGTTCGGCTCATTGTCGTTGATCTCGGCCACCAATGACTATTTTGAGTGACATTAATCGGTGTTGTGCGATAGGCTTTAGTGGAAATTGCACCATTTTTCGGTGTCCTTCTTTGTCTTTCCGTGACTCTTCTTTTCCTATGGCTTGGATTGGTTTTCAGAGACTATTTGTTAGGGTTGTCTTTGTCATATTTTGGTTGTTGTGGATTTGCAAAATCGAACTCTCGTTTGTTCTAGTGCTTAAATTTCTGCTCGATTTTAATAGCATATCGATAAGCAACACCGAGTGATGAGATGTCCAGAAAATCCATTTCAGTTTGGATGTATCTATGTAGAGCCCCACGGTATTTCAGAACCAAATGTTGTTCAGAGTCTTTGATACCCAGCTCGGTGCGCAAGGTATGGAAGGCATTTGTGAACTCTGGAACTGCTTGGCCCCTCTCTTGCCGTAGTGTGGTCCATCTCATGTATTGGTCTTCATAGTTGCCAATAGGGTAATATTGTTCCTTTATCGCATCCACAAAACAATCCCAAGTGGGCTCGACCCCATATATTCCATACTCCTTTGTGGAACTTTGCTCCCAGTAAGTTTCCCACCAATGTTTGACATGGGGGAGAGATTTAAGGAGTGAGAAGGTGATCTTTTCTCTGTCGGAAAAATTGTGAACAGAGAAATAACCTTCTAGCAAATTTAACCATTTGTCTAGGGCTTCTGCATCTATTTGTCCTTCAAATATAGGAATATCAAAATTAACTTGTACTTTGAAAGGTGAGGTGCCTCCCAAGTGGCCATTTGATGAAGATGCGCCTGTTGCTATCGACAGGCGTTGAACGATGTGGGCAAAATTGTCCATTATTTCGTCCCTCTGTCGTGTGAGAGATTGCTCAAGCAATAGACTGATAGGAACGTCTGCTCCGTTGTTTTTCTTTTCTTCTGTCATTGAGGGTTTCTTGGGTGTGCGAGATCAATTTTCCTCAAGAGCGACAAGATTGAGACCCAAATTTCTATACTCGGACCTCGTCGAGGACATGCACTGAAAAACGATCAAGAGTAGCCTGCTCTTATACCACTGATCCAGATTATTTTCGGCACGAAATGAGAGCAGAGATATAACACATAAATATTTAAAGATATTGCAAGAGAGACAATAATATAATAGAGATATAGCGGAAATAAAAAAGAGTCACAGATATACAGTAATACACAATTTTTAATAATGAAATAAATGTACAGACACTGTAAAAGTACAGAGTGAAAGACTCGCTAGAATGGTGGCATCTTATCTCTGAGAAGAGATGTGACCGCTACTCGCAAGAAGATTATTTTTACAATGAGGCTCTAAGGTCCTTTTTAACATAAGGAAAATCCAAAACCCTAAGCCCAGAAGATGAAAAGTCAAAAGGTTTGCGGGCCCCGATGGGGGTAGTTGATACGTCAACTTCCCAAGGGCGTAACTTTTGCATACGATCTTTGTTTGGGGCGCTCGATACACCGTTAGAAAGATTTATCCGAGGACTACAATTTTTGTGTGAACAACATTGAACTTTATTTTATTTTGCTCCTCGTTTTACCAAAAAACGTCATTTAGGGCCTCAAAACGACTCCAAAAGTTCTGGACCCGAAAAACTGCGAAAAATAGTAAATTACCAAAATTGCCAGGAAATTGTTTTGAGCCAGTTGGGAAATGTGGGTGGCCACCAATATCCACCTAGATCAAATAAGGAACAATAACCTTGAAGCAGGGGCTCAACTACTTGGTATCAAATACCAACCCTACCCCTATGCCATATTGAATTAAGACGGGGCCGGACAAGAGTGAAGGCAAGGCGTGTCAAATTCAGTGAATTGAGACTTGACTTTGTAGTGTAGTGAACAAGTAGCAATAACAGTTGCAGTTTACCCTAGACTACTAATTGCAGCTTAAACTTGTCCGACAGGGACTAAGCTGCATGGCAGCACTTGTTATGCTTTGTTACGCCTTAGGGTTGAACCCATCAAGTTGTGATGCTAACCTGTCTCAATCTATCATTTGTCATAACTTGTACAATAGTGCCTACCTATCATGGGCTTCACTAGTTAACACCTCACTTACCATTTTTGGGCTAGTGCCTACCTATCATGGGCTTCACTAGTTAGCACCTCACTTACCATTTTTGACACCCATGTCTAGTTCCCATGTCTAGTTTGTGGAGCCCCATTAGCCCCACCATGAATATGAACGAGGAAGATGTATGATTCTTTCTCATCTATTTTCTGCCAATTTATGCCAATTTAGTAGTGGGATCTCATTCTATTTTGTTTGATTTGCATTTACATTATTTTCCAGTGCTTGCAACTATGTGTACTTTACTATTTCATTCACATTTATTACAAGCCGACATATTCTTGAAGTGCTTACGATTGAACAATGCGTTTCAATGGAGGTACATGGAATTTGCATATTAATATTCATTGGATTACTGGGATGAAAAGTATTGATACCTCTCTTATATACACTTCGGGTCGATACAAAGAAGATCTGGATGTTCGTTGACAACACTGAGTTTTTGTACAATATTTAGTGTTCATTGTAAAGGATAAGATGAATTTTTTTTCATTTATTCAAGCAATGCACTACGATGAATACTTCCTGCATACAACTGGGAATAGTTGATCACCTCATTCGGGCTTTAACTCTTGAATTGATTGAATGGCATTGTTTAATCCGGCTTTTTTGGTAAAGAAGATGAAGCTTGAGATGTGAATGTGATAAGCTTTATGGTTCTCTGTTTGAAAACTTGCAAGGTTGCATAAGAAATCTAGATGCTTAAGATTTAGTTACTATGTTAATTATTTGCAATGACAATTTGGTTGCCATTTAATGGTTAAATTGATTCCATCGCATTGTTTAATCGGTCTTCTTCTTGTTAAAAAAAGAGTTAGGACTGGTATTGTTTAGAGGCCTTCCCCACATGTTCCAGAGATCAATTGATCAGACTTCAAAGGCCCCAATAAACACCAATTACCTTATAAACCTAGGAACATCTAGACACTACTAAGCCTCCATCCATTGGAGAAACAAAGCAAGATAATATACATACAACACAAGATTTCAATCTGTACAAACAAACTCACATTTTGAAGAAAGAAAAGAATATATACAGAACCTACAGGGTCACCCTTTGAATTCATGTGGTTTTTCCTTGTAACGGGCAATGAGAACCCTCTTTGCAAACTCGTAAACCATGAAGGACAAGACAGTGACAGGAATAATCTCAGCGTATCTCAACCCAACTCCTCTGTACAAACCTCGGAGTCCTACACCTTCCCTGGCAACAATTTTCTTCAACGTCTGAAACATATCTGTTCCTCTAGACTCCAGAGCTCCTGCTCCCATGGGCAATTCCTTCATACTCATCATCGTCGTAACGTTGTCCAGAGGATAAGACAGTGTGGTGGAAACCAAACCGGCGATAGCACCAAAACACAGGGAAGGAAGCACCCCAATCTCTTCTTCTTTAACGTCATTCTTCTTCAACTTCTCAATGTGGCGTCTCTTGAGAGTTTCGTACGTGAAGAAACCTGCAGCTCCATCGGGCACAATCTTTATGAGCTTCGGTATCAGACCACGATACAGCTCTCCAATTCCTTCCTTAATTATGATCTTGCTCATGGCGTCGCTCATGGATTTGTACTCATTTCCCTGATAATTCATTCAATATAGGAATTCAATCTAAAAAGTAAAATTGCAATTAAGAATCCCTCCTCTACATCAATCTCCTCATTCAATGTAAAAAAATATAGAAATTCAATCTAAAAAATAAAAAATATAGAAATTCAATCTAAAAAATAAAATTGCAATTAAGAATCCCTCCTCTACATCAATCTGAGTGGGCCTTGCAATTAAAAATTCCTCCTCTACATCAATCTGAGTGCGGCCTAATGGTTTTATTAGTACATTACAATTATAATTGCATTTTGAGTGGGCCTAATCGTTCTATTAGAACATTAGAAC
>ML777446.1:224165-234523 GCA_009831015.1 Picea engelmannii | reverse complement strand
GAGCTATGATACCACATGTAAATTTTAAACTTGTGAAGTAAAGCAATGCATACAATATGGTGAAAGTTGTGCTAGAAGATATAGTGATAGCTTAAATTAAGCGTGGACGGAGGAAGTAATTATCCTAATTAATATTAATGACTCTCACTAATGACTAACGACCAACTTTTGACATGCAAGGAAGTTATTGCACGAAATCTAAACCTTTCATTTATCATAACGACGAAGAATATTCTATTTCTATTTAATCTTGTCCATAGAAAGCGAATCAAAGATTAAAAAACTATTTAATCTTACTCTTTTCAATAAATATATGCCTATGAACATAACTAAGAGTTTAAAAGTCATTCTCACTATTATCATCTTTTTGATCTCCTCATGAATTTAAAAAATATTTTTCACATTATACATCCATCGGTGATGCCATCCAAATATCCATGCATTATTTATGCATGGTTATCCATGTATGTTTATGAATGCAAAATGTATGTCATGTTAATGATTGGGTCGAGACACCTTAGACAACCTGGAGGTTCCATGTCGTTGCCACTGAAAGCTATAGGAACACAAATGATGAACAATTATCATGCGAAATTAATTACTCACCAACTCATTTGATCCCCTGTTTTTCTTTCAAACCGACGAACGACCTTTGTTTTTCTTATGGGGGCTTTTACTGGAAAGAAGGTGACATTGCATGGCATTTGAGTTTGGTACCTGCACCATAGGTATCATATAATATATAATATGAGTATAGATCTAGCTGAATTAATATATTATTGCATTGCATTTGTATATATACCACAACAACATCACCACGCACAAGAATTTTGAGAATATCAACATATGAAACCACTCTTTGTGCCTTCCCATCACCGATAATTTTAAATCCACGTAAAATTGTAGTAACACATTATTATATGTACTTCTAAACACACAATTGCACACAATTCCTTTGAGATTATGTTCAGGTGAAGCGGCTAGTGTTAGATTTATAGCATTCATGTAATTGTCACAACATAACCTACTGGTGAAAAATTTAGAGTGGAGGGAAAATGATTCAAAATTCCTTTATATTCATGAGTTAGTTTTAGTTTTCTAGTGCTCCCCATTCAATGCAATCTCATAAGTTTCTTGTATTTTGTGAAATTTTTGTATTTTGTTAAAAAACTATTATCTTGTCTGCACTTTTTGTAATTTAAATGAAATTGTTTTGGATGAAGTTTGGATTCTTGTTTTGTATTTATTGAATGTACACATATTGCCAAGAGTGCAAATTTCTCCATCTTGGCAAGGAGTAGAAATAGTTTTATAATGTCCCCACTAAATAAATTTGGTTTTTTCGAGACATTTTGTCAAACACTTTGATGAAAAACCCCCACTCACTCTTGTAACTTCTTAGGTGAATTGATGGTTTATTTCTTATGTCGAACAGTTGGTTAGCATGTTAAAATCCACTACCGAAACCCCTTGGTAGTTGTTGTTTATGTTTTATGTCTGTTAGTTGGTTTGTTGGATATGGTTTCCAATGCAGAGATAAAGGTTTGATGTCAAACAAATACATAAAATATATAAAATTATAATAGCATGTTTGTATCACAAATAACTCAACCAAAGAACCAAAAGGACACCAAATCTGATCTGATTTATCGCAGCAATGATTGATGACAGCCAAAGTACAATGAAAACATCAACAAAAAGTACATAAGTAATGATATGGAACCTGTTATATTTTCCGTAGACTGTTTATGTGGTTATATAAATGGATATGGTTGTAGATGATAGCAACCAATATTTAGTTTGCATAACAATAGTAACTCGTTCCCAACAACAATGGACAACGATCACAATTGATGGAAACCTCCCCATAAGGAAATTGGCCCTATATTAGTCAACTCGGCCTCTGCAATGAGAAAACTCATCCAACAATAGTTATCTCGGTCCCCCACACCTATAAATTGACCCAACAACAAGGTAACTCGGCCAACAATGGGAAACCGACCTCCTCCAAGTAAATATTCCCTCTTGTATGATAGATTCGGTCCAACAAGCAGGATTCGTTGCCCAGATTCAAGGAAATGTGCCTAACATGTGTAGAACTTAGCGAACAACAAATAAACCAGCCTCCAAGCTAAGAGAATATTGCCCACGACACCAAAAACGTAGACACAAGCTAAAACTTTCCCTCCTCAAGCCAAATTGACCTATACAAAGGAAAACACAGTAAAAAAATGATGAAATCCCAACCATGATGAAGCACAATGAAATATCTGAGTGATCTTCCCTCAAGGATAAACTAGGGTGGATAGTTTTACCAGCGAACCCAATCTTCTCTTTAGGGTTTTTCGTCCCAAGAGACAAAGCCACAAGAGCTCTCTCAATTTCATTTTTAGAAAATAACAATGCATAATGAGAGAGAGCACCCTCATTCCGCTTATATTTCCTTGTTCACCCTTTTAATGACCCTTTTTACCCTTTTTCACTTAAGTGAATTTTTAATTTAACTTTAATAAAATCTTTTTATTATTTTATTAACCCCTTTTACTCCAAAAAATGTTGTATTTGACTTTAAAACACTTTTTAGGTACTGAAAGTCACTTTTTATCATATCCACCATTTAGATCTCTTCATATCGATTCCAACGACCTATTATACCAAGGTACCCATTTTAGATAGATTACTAAAATGACAACCTGAGTGCAATTCATTAAATAATGCTCATTAATACTCCCAAATTTACAGAAACAGTCGAAATGCTCTGGAACTGAAACTAACTACACAAGAGTGATCCCGATGATGAAAGATGATGAGTGGACCTATGAAAAATCATATAACTCCTCCAAACCTTTTTATCTCACTGTTAACCTCAAATTACCCCTATGGTCAGGCTGACATGAACCCATAAGGTCATCTACAACTGTAGAGTAAGGAAATTAAAGAATGGGGACATTACAGACCTCCCTTCCCAAAGATTGGTTTTCCTCAAGCAATGCCATCACAACCCTATGATAAAAAAATTGAACCAAACTAAAATTGAGAATGATCATGAGGTCCCAAACCGATCTGAAGGATGTGGAGCACTTACCACTCATAATATTGTCCTGCAATGTACTAACACAGGATCCCCCCTGAATACCATTGATCCATAGAGAAAACATATACTGTAAATAATCAATCCACCCTTCATTGAATATCACACCTAGGAAACCAATACACTGCTCCATATGAATAGGCTCTTGAAAGTAACAACTGGCTCTCCCATCTGTATCGACTACCAAATTGTCAACCCATAAAATCTCAGGGTCCCATGCTATCACCAAAAAGGACCCATCATGTTGACGTTGTGCCACTCTGATCATAAGTATCCGACCCTCCTTCCTAGACTGCATCCTCCACTCCTGCAACCCCAAGTTGTAATGCCTCAAATAATTGTCCCCACTATTGAGAATCATATCCTACCAATGTATCTCAGTGAAGTCAACCAAACAAACTCTAAAATCAGACATCCATGAGAAGTCTATGTGGTCACAAACTGATAGGGCATCAATGACACATAATATTCAAGTGTCAAAGGGGAAAACCCTAATACTCCAACACCCCCAACCTACTACAACCATCCATACATCATCCGAAAAATCTCCCAACATATCATCCACAATCTTCTTCCATGCAATCCTCTCTTGGAACTTCCTATAAGTGGTAAAGTCATGAGGGTCCCAAACTAGCCTGCATGATGAGAAGCACCCTCTACTCATAGCAATGATCTGCAAGGTGCAAACACAAGAAAGTTGAAGAATAAAGTTCCCTCAAACAATTTGTAGGCGAAATTGAAAGGCCTAGGAGGGGTATCCAAAAGTCTGAGCTGAGTTTGAGGTACAAGAGTCACCAATCTCTTTCATAAATATAGTTCATTTACTCAATGAGTGTATATATATATATATATATATATATATATATATATATATATATATTTTAGCAATGTAAACTATGTTTTATGTTAATGGAGAAGCTATCATTGGCCAAAATTCTATAGGATATCTCTTACATGATCATGGAATTATTTTTAGATTGTTCTCTATGTTTTTATTATGCATTAGAATGTTATGAGGTTTTATTCTTGGTTATGGAATTATTTTTAGAATTTTCTCTATGTTTTTATTATGCATTAGAATGTTATGAGATTTTATTCTTGGTTATTGTAAACTATTCTTATGAATCTAATGTATTGTATTACCTTTTTTTTTCTATAATTTTGGCTAAACTTTAGTATGGAGTTGTAGCTTGTAACTGTGCTTGCGAGATTTCCTCGGTCTATTGTTGTTGGTCCTAAGATTCATGCAATATATCACACTATGAACTTGTTATATCCCACTACGTTTCATTTATTTCTTCATCTTTGTTTCTTTATTTTTCTGTTATTATATTAACCTAGGCGATTTCATATTCATTTTCTATATGCACTCTGCATTTCTACATTTATTTTTAGGAATAATTTTTTATAACAAAAAGTAGTAACAATAGACGGGATAGAATATGGAGAGTCCCTATTCCAAATGGCGTGAAATCTAATTGAGACTTCTCCTCGGGGTGAACTCATGGTGTTGATGATAGGAAATCTCCCCCTCTCATCATTTTTCCACTAGAAAGAGGGAAAATGACAAGCCAACCTCCATGGAGCCATTCTCTTTATAATGTATTAACTACTCACAGCTCTTCTCCATATTTATATTCATATACGGGATCATGTTTTGATTCTTTCAAGGTCATTAGATGAAATACCAAAAAGGGAAGTTAACCTTTTTCCCACATTTAATGGTGAAGGGGAAATCGATGCATTCATACACCTTCATACACTTTCATACATGTGAGCTTAAATTTTGATTACTAAAAACCTTGAAGAAGATGTTGGATGTAGGTGGGTTTCCCTCACTTTTGAAGGGATAGTACAAGGTTGGTATGAGATATTAACAACCAAATTTATTCACAACTGGAAATAATTTAGGGAAGTTTTCTTAACTGCTCATGATAATTATTAGTTTGAAACAATTTGTTGTGAATTGGAGAAAAATGAATCTGCTAATTCTTTCAGTCTGAGGTTTTTGTATATTTATCACAAGTTTCACAAAAGAGATAAACCATCTAAGTGATAAATGTTTGAGTGGTTCTCACATCTCCTCTCCATTAATGAAGAATAATATTTATCATTAGACAATGAGATTTTTTTTCAATAGCGAGAGTATCTTCCACCAAGTATATCCCCTTCACAGTCATATGAGACTCATTCATTGAATTGATCATCAAGAGTGGAAGCGATGTTTCTACTTGATCAAACTATTGATACAAATAATGTCGATCTACAAATACACACTCTTGACTATTTTGAACATACCAAACCTATAAAATATGCATAAAGAGATAAACACATCAATTGAACAAGAAATAAAAAACAAGACATGACCTTTCATCATGTATGTTGCAGAGAGACAAAATAAATTATGGATATCTCGCCCACATGTTCACATGATACTAGTCCACTTGATTTGAGCATTAATGTAATGGTATACTTGAAGGGAGAAGCGATACAGATAGATAATTGATAAAAAAAAAGGCACCAATCTACAAAATAATTATCGAAAATCCATGAATTTTGAAAATCATCCTATATCATGAGAATGTATGATAGAAAATGAACTTTTCACTAAAATATATAGTGAAGAAAAAGGCATGATTTCTCATTTTTTCTTTTGTGCAGAAATAAGGAATGCCTAGTAGATTTTATGGACGTTCAAGTCTCATTTGATTGTGAAATTTAAAATAATGAAATGAGACCTTCTTAAACCCTTCTAAATCAATAGGAATGGGAATATGTTACAATATCTATAGACTCCCTTGTTGATGATGATAAAAAGCTCTTGAATTTATAATATTTCCACACTATATTGCAAGATTGTTTTGAAGACACTCATTTGAACTAATATTTACATAATCATCTTATATTTTTCCCTCCTTGTCTTAGTTCAAATAATTTTGTATGTGAAAATAGTGAGTCTAGTCAAAGGTATTTGTCCCTAGTGTATGTCTTTACAAGCGGGAATTCATAAGCACCAAATAAAAACCTATTCGGGAGAAGAAAATGAAGGTGTCCAAGATATAATCAATGAAGAATATATTCACAAATATTTTACATTACCAATGATGAAACATGGGGATATTTCATTTTCACACAATATACAATCTCAATATCAATGGTCAAAATAAGTAAATATTGTGAATGTCAATTTTCTACCTAGTGATAATGTTTCTTCTCTTGAGAGGAATGTAAGTGGAGCCATACAATTTACTAACCAATTCAGATATGAGGCCACTAAGTTTCCAACTAAAAATATGATTCAAGATTCTCAATTGACACTCTTTAATCAAGATTGCATTACAATCAAATAACTTTCAATATCTAAGAGTGAAACGACACTAGATTTGGAGTCAACTGTGATAATCAATGAAAGAAAAGATAATTTTGGAAAAAAAGATAGCTTTGATGAGTAGAAATTTAGAACAACCAAGTGGAGATAAAGATAAGTTACATATATTCTTATGTTTATATTTCATTTGAACATCCCAAGATTGCAATAGCCACTATCATGAGATCGTGGAATGCCTGAAGGAGTCATCATTTTCTCAAAGGTTTCCTCACAGTGGTAAGCATTCAATGTTCATCATTGTGAATGAATTTCAAAATGATTTTATTATTTTCATGACATTATACACATCATATGATCTCTACAAACCTATGCATCTCCCTGGTATCCTCGTAGGTGTTGATATCCTTCAATGGCTACATTGGCTCTACAATTTCACATAATTTCGAATGGATTGTTGCAGGTTAGGGTGGGGATGGTTTAGTCAATTTTCTTTTTCTTTCTTTTTTTAAGAATCAATATTTTGCTAAGTTTGAAATTAGTTTTTATTTTAATGAATTGGTCCTTAAGACCACTAGTCTATACATTTTAGGTGTTTTCTAATTTTTGTTGATTTCTCACTATTAGTTTCTTTTATTGAATAATTATTTGGTTCAATTTATTTCCTTAGAATAATATGGCCATGGTAATAAAGAGTATGCTCTATTATAGTTCTAAATTTGAAATTTGGATAAAGTGGTGGCTTTCTCTCAATCTGAAATGTGAACATTGTGTAGAATCCCCCATGTTGTTTGTAAAGATCTGAAAGGTCATTTATAGAACACACCCTTTTCTTGATCTCTAGAGACAAGAACCAAAGGAGATAGGACATAAACTATGTGATCTTACACATAGAAACAAATGGACTTATTTAAGTGAATATTATTATTTATAAGCATGCTTACAAGAAAATAAGAGCTGGTCTAAATTTGGTTAATGATCCCCCATCATAGCATTCTTTTCCTAACTCAATCATGTCATAAGTGTATCATGTCAAACACTAGTTTTTAGAGTTTTGACTCTTCATTCCATAAAATAAAAGCTAGCATAGACCCAAATAAACTATCAAATCCAAGGGGTTTATATCATGGATTTAATAGTATGCCTCGTGTAGGGCATGATGTATGTGCTAAGACAAATATTTGAGAGCAATAACACTACAATTTTTTTAATGATGATACGTTATCAAATGTTGTTTAAGGGTTAAAGTTAAAATTCAATCCTCATTGTGATTTATTGGTCAAGGAATTAATGCAACATTTTATGATGATAGGAAAGATGATAAAAGGAGAAGTTAGGATTCACCATTTTTGCTAGCCATCCCATATGTTCAATTCAAGAGATTTAGTGTCCATAAGATGAAAGTTTCAGGAAGAGGCCCTTTGATGATAGGCCACTCAATTTAGAGCTCAATTGAACATACATATGGAATATAAGGATTGTGCTTGGTAGAAAATTCTTATTCATAATTTCGATTGAATAGAATTTCGCAAAAACTATTGTGAATCTAATTAATTTCTTATGCCATGCCACGTGTTCCTATCATTGCCATATCCCATTAATGTCTTACATTAGAGCATAGCCCCTCAAGGGGCAAAATATTGGGATTATGACTTAGTTACAGTTAGTTATGTTTAAGGGAACCAAGGGACCTGATCAATATTTGATAATGACTAAAAATTTTCTTCAAACGTAGGCACAACAAATGTTAATTCCAAGGAAGAGAATCAATTGAATACTTGAGTAAATTGTGATGCTAGCAGGGATTTCCCTGCCATTTAATAGATTGAGTGTTCACCATTTCCTAAGTCATGATATTATATTTGAATAGTTGGAAAAATGAAGATGAAACAAATCACTTAGTTGGTTGATACTATTGGATTGAAATCCTGATTTCTACTAATGTAAAGATAGATAGGCATCAAGGTATTATACATTCAAAATTTAAACTCTCAAAACTTGAAGCTACAACAAGGACACACAACAACTCATTGCTCAAATGCAATCATTGACATATTATGAATGTGCATGTGAGTGGAAAATAATCAGGTAGAAGACAAGATTATGATAAATTTTTGTATCACATATCATTGAATGATGTTATAAGAAAAAAACTTTTGATGGAAAATTTATGGATTACTAAGGAATGGAAGAATTGAGATGTTGTAAAAATTTACAAGGATAATAATGACATAGGATTGGAAGGGGATATGTAATGAATGAAAATACATTTCATGTGTATAAATGAGGATATCTCTTTCTAGTTAAATTTTAAGGTACACCATACTTTATCCCTAAGTTCAAGTCAACATGAATTTCAACATGATTATAGGTATAGAGTTAATCTCTAATTTTGTAGATTTTCAAGTATAGGTGACCTAGTATCACATTCTTTCCATTATCATATAAACCCCATTTTTTGGTGAAGTATCTAGGCCATGCAAGCTAATGAGTAACAAGGAAAAATTCAAATATAAAGTTGTTATACAAGAAACTGAGGAGATCACAACATCACTAGGGATTCAATTTTTTCATAGGACTTGGTATTCAATATCAACCTAAATCTAAACCCAAGGCTCTATAGACCAACTCCAAAAGGTTAGGCAAGTAATACTGAAAGTGGTCATGTCTTAGACTGCAAGTGTTGAAACTTCTCTACACAAGCTACTTACTTTTATAAGTTTTCATATCTATGATCCATCTTCTAATGATGCATTAGCATTCGATCTCCCTATGATGTAAGCTTGTTGACAAATGATGTGCATTATCTTTCTTTGCCTGTAATCTTACATTGACAAACCAATTTTAATAATGCACATGATAGGTAGTTCATTTTCAAGTTTTGTTCACATTTTAAGGATTGACATCTATTTTTTACATCATAAGCCTAGTTTCAACATGCCATTTCTAATTAATTTATGTTTCAGGTCATTTGTTAATATTTTATTTACCCAAACATGGATCATACCGAAAATCACTAAATTTTCAATTTCTTAATTGAAACTGATTACTTTTATATGGTTTCCATCTTTCTTCTTGCAGTGGAAACATTACACACACAAAAATGCTAGACAATTCTTCATGCCAATATAGCATTCCTCTTTTGGGCTATGTACTAGAAGGAAAGGTGATTTTGAATACATATTTGGAATGTGATGCAATTGTGTGTAAGTAGTCGGACCATAATATCTCCAAGTGAAAAAATCATTGGATGTCTTGCATCTTAGCCAATGAGGAAGTCTAATATATCGGGGGACCCATCCACACACTTAAACCACTAATCATGTGAGGGGTGAAGAGTCAACATCTATGAGCTAAAAATGAAAAAAAAAAGTAATTCAATAACCAGACATAGAAAATTATTAATTAAATATCAACAACAAGGTAGTCATCCCCTATAAATATTGTAAAAATCCCAGTGAAATAATGAGACTGTAATGATGATGATGACAATAAGTTGATGATCAAATTATTGAAATCATCATTTCATTGGGATTGAAAAAATGTCTTTAATGAGACCATTGTCATTATCACTCTTATTAGATTCATTTTTTTATCATTCTTGTTCATAATTCATTTTGATAGTTTGTTGCAATTGCATGGTTTCATCATCAAATTGATTTTCCTCACATGTATACTTCTCACACATTCACTTAATCACATGAATGGTGATATTTTATTCCATTCCTTTTAGTTTTGACAAGCTCTCACCTTCTTGAAAGTATCATGCAACTTTTTCTAGAGTCATTGAAGTTGATATGTATCATGTGTTATGTCAAATATGAGTTTTGGGTAGAATTGACACTATCACTAAGTGATGGGTTTGAGGTGCATCAGAGGCTAATGAACCCTTTTCTTGGATTAAATAATCTTAAATTTGTATATATACCACTGACATCTATC
>ML777446.1:202844-216199 GCA_009831015.1 Picea engelmannii | reverse complement strand
ACCTCTTTATCTTGCTTAAATAGATTATGCCGGCTGCAGGTTTCAACCACTACAGGTCAAGTAAACTGACCTTACAAGTTTTCATCAGTCTTATGATCATGAGTTATATATGCAGGGTTTAGTATTTTATCAAAGTAGTAATTATAATTGCTAAGGATCCTATTAGTCCATATCAAATTTTTTTTTTTCATTTAGGTCTCACCATAATGCCTACCAACAATTCCTACTTCTGCAAGAGTAGCTATCAGTTTGACAGAGGAACAATTTCCAAGGAACATTTTCAATTATGCTATCCTCCTTCTCAAGGAACTCATGCAAATATTAAACAAGATTTTAAACACAAGGAACTCTTTTAAATAAGATCATCTCTGGCCTTAATATATTAGCTCTGAGACTAACTTCTAGCCCATCTAGGCCTAGTGTTGTAGCCTGCTCTGATACCACTTGAAAGACACCCAAACCCCTATAAAGTACCCCTTTAAGGGATGGGGTATTAAATTTTCACCTTCCTTCAACCATTTCCAATCCTCCTTTCAAGGACACCATCGTCTTCTACTCACCGAGAAATTTTCAACGACTATGAGTTTGCTCAAAACATAGCTCTGGATCAAAAGTTATGGCCCTTTAAAGACCTACGGTCTTCATTAGCCAAAGTCCTCTTTACTACCATGTGGCTCCCATGTGGCCTCCACATCACCCATATCATCTGACGTGGGATGACATGTCATAATATGTCACCCTTTAACGTGGATGTGGTTACTCTCATAGGCATTGGCATGGCACCTGCCACCTAACCATCGGGCCCTCGACATATCGAAATTCTCCCGAGACTCGATTCCATCACACATTGACACCTGTCCTCCGGGAATTGGCTCGGTTATGTTGGCTAACGTCATCTCAAGAAATCAACCATGAGGATATCGTCCCTTTTCCTCACCCAACACTTTTCTACAAAAATCTCCTGACAACTGAATTAATTAGATGTTGACACATGTCCTTTGGTCGTCGAGACCATGAGACCTTAGCCTTTTTTTGTTTTCCAAGCTCCAAAACCCTGATCCGAGATGAGTTGGCTCTTAGGACACATGGTCTTGTCCTAGCATGCCACCTGTCCTAACCACGCCACAACACGTGGCCACCATCGTCTCATGACATGTGGCACAAGTTATTCCCACTGAGTTCTCTCCCGAAATGATAAAACGACTTGACACGTGGCACATTCTACACTTGACATGTGGAAATCCATGTGATATGGTGTGGTACATACATCACCATAGAATTCCTGGCTTGTCCAACCAAGCTCTGACACTTGTACATTGTGCATTGGTCAAGTGACATCACCCAACGTCACCTCGGGTCTATCGGGCATTAGTTATCGACCTTTTTGTCAGACCTATTTTCCAAAAACCTCTTGATGTCTAAGATCCAAGATACATCTAGCATCCTGGGGCACGTCGCCTTATCCAGTCATGCCACTTGGTACCTGTACAACTCGACACGTGGTACTCTTTTTCCAACTATACCTTCTTCCATATGCGCCAAAATGATGTGACACATGGCCCTCCCACGTCACGATATGTGGGCCATTCATCAGGAAACGAATGTCAGGAATTTCCTAACATAGTATAACTACGAAACACCTCTGGTGCACGGGACTTACAAGATAATTAACTAAGTTAATCCCATTGATTACAAGGAGATTAATTATGTTAATCTCGGGATTACAAACCTTGACCCTTTACCGCAAGATCCATGACTAAGATCTCTTGTAGGTAGATTTGACGGCTACCATGGTTCCTTTCACAAATTCCAATGTGGTAGCAGTTTTAAGGATCAAATGATAGAGATGGGATCGTCAGTCCATTCGACGGTTCTCGTCACCGTGGACCTCGGACCTCGGTGAATATTTGCACTTTGGGAACTGTAAAACATCCAAGGGTCTGAAACTGAGATACATCAAACCGACGTAAGGGGGCTCCCAACCCTTATCACAGGATCTACTATGGATATTTGTCCCTTGTGAGGACACGTGTCGCCACTAGATGACCGTGGACATTGGGACTACGACTCTTTATGATTCCCATGTACACTAAAACTCCCCATGGTCTAGGGTTCAGGGATTACGAGATAATTAATTATTTTAATCCCTAGGATTTCGAGGTGATTGATTTCGTTAATCCCATGGTTACGATTCCTTAACCTTACTAAGATATTTCAACAGATAATATCTCTCAGCCGGTAGATCTAGTGGCTAAGGATTTGGGGCAAATCTGAGACCTCCGCACCTAGTGTGGCCCCACACTTGCTCTACTGGCTAATCAAACGCTGCCAAGTTTCAACCCCTTGACCTCTTGTCTTCCCACGTGGCTCCCACGTCAAATGTGACATCGCCTTCCTCTCTCTCTCTCTCTCTCACACACACACAAACACACACACACATATTAAATGGAACAGAACCCTGCGTGGGAACCCTATCCACCGAAAATCAAGCATCAAGGTTTCCAAAGGGTTGGGCCTTAGAAATCTTTCAAGGTCCGATGCTCTGGTACCCCAAGGAGCTGAACCTCTCCTGAGCTTATCTATTAGATCAACACTTGAGATTTCATCGGGCCACAGATATGACGATCAGGGTTTAGGGTGCTTGTTTAAAGGCTTGAGCCCGACAGGGGCCCATTCTCAACCCTTGAAAAATCAACCCCCACCACATGGAAACCATGGCCACTCCATCTGCCTTCGTGGAAACCTCATCATAAGTGACGACAACTCCCTGTTAACGCTTGTATGTATATAATAAAGGAATGAAACTAGGTGTTGGAACCATGTCCTGTCGGGTTCCCATTCCTATGATATGCTCTATGGTGGGCATTTATCCCAGGATTGACCCAACGGTTGTAGGCTAATGATGACCTCTAATGAAATTTCAACAGGGAAAAGGCTCGTCTTTGGATGGCTGAGATCTACTCTAGCTCGGGCATCAACGGTTGTTGAGTCTCGTTGACTCAACTAGGCATTAACGAGTTTAGTTAACAGTTTCATCGGGCTCTTGTGCATCCCATGATAGCCCGTAATCCCGCAGACCCCTCCCCTTTCACCGAACAAGGAGTACTTAAAGGCCTCCTCTGGCCTCGATCTTTTAATCTCTTGTAACAACATACAAATTTCTATATTCGAAATTACTTGGCATGCATATTTCGAGAAAACACAATGACTTGCAAACACAATAAGTACGCAATTCGTCAATACACTTACACAACCAAAGATACAAGTACAAACATAAAGAGGGTTTGTCTGTCATTAACATAAAGGGTTAGCGATGAAGTTACCATTCGATTAATTGGCGAGTATACACAACCATAGCACCATTACAGGAAATATTATTCATGTTCATATACTCACAGATATAATTCATTCTCTTTATCCTCTACTCAAAATATGCAAATACTTATATGTTTTGCAATTGAGACCAGCCAACTAACTGTGGGTGTTTTCCTCTCCATCCAATCATAGGCTCTGTGTGCTCAATCACTTCGGCAACAGACCACCCTCGTGCCAAGCCATGATACCACCAATGAATTCTATGCACTCACTCATGCGTTTTCTCTTGCAGCAGTCGATCTCTTTTGCTTGGGTCCTCTACAGATCTCTCCTCATAACTTCTCATGAGTTCCCCCTCTCGGACAAATCTCTCTCTCTCTCTCCATAGAACTTTCTTCCCTCATCTCATGTCTACCTTCATGTGCTTCTCTTGCACGCATCACCTTGGGAAGGTTCTCGACCTGTCCCCTTCCTTCTCTTAGAAGGAGACCAGTGGGTAAATCTGGCACTACATAATTGGTACGTTGTTGTACCTATAGTTAACAACTTCAGTTGTCCTAACCTATTTGGAGTAATTGGTTGTCCAACTACCATCCTTCCTCATTAAATATTTTTTCTTGAAATCAGGGATGAGAAAGAAAATATTAATAGGGCTTGAAATCCTTTAATTTAATAGGGTCTCCTCTCATTTCTCTAATGGTATCATGGTCAATACTTTAAGGCTTCACCCCATTCAGTTATATATATATATATATATTTCTTTTATTACACCATCCCAATATGAGGATTTATATGTTTTCGCCAATCAAAGTAGAAGATAACGTGAATAACTTACAGTCATGTTAGTTCAACAAATTGGAGTCCAGTCCAAACCAGAAGTTTCAATTATTCAATAACCTTGAGGATAAGTATTTGGCAATGGCAATCTATGGAAGATTCTAGCACCAAATTTATTGGTGTTCTGACTCCTCAGAAAGTCAATCAACCTCCTCCTTCCAAGAGTTCTTATACAAATCTGCATACCCTACATTGATGCTGTTTGATAAAAGAAAAAACACATATGATCCACAATATACATATGACCGATCGCCCCCGTGCTTGGCAATGGCAGTCCACCCATCAAATTACTTCCGACAGGACACACGAAATGTTGACACAAATTTCCGTGAAAGCCTCCATGATAATCCCATGGTGCTCTCGGGAATTCAAGGACAGGAAGCATTCCAGAAGCCCTCTCAATTCAGAGGGCTGATAGATATTCTTTTCAAGAATCATGAGAACCATGGAACACTTGAAATCAGAGTATGGATCCTCTGACATTTTCACCTCTGCAATGCTTTGGCCAGCTTTACCATGGACGCTGCAAGGACGTCCCTGCAACATCAGCAGATTCCCTTCAACATCACCGCTGCATGCACATTCTTCGCATTTTCTCGCCAACGAATTACAAAATACTACATCGTTCTCCCTGCTATAGTTCTTATTATCCGGTGCACCGCAGGTCCCTGGTTCGAAACCCGCGGCCGAACTGCTGGATTTGTGACCATTTGAAATGAATTCCTTTGGATGGAAACATGCAGACGAATTCGCTGCAGCACTAGATAAACGAGAATTCACAAGGGAAGGACCAGACGAAGGCACCGAATTATTATTACCATGATCCACGATGCCCTTGCCCTTGGTATTTTCATTTTTCCGAGCACGGCTTTCATTAACCAGGACGCGTTGTTGTTCTTCTGTGCGGAGCCTGTGCGAATTGCTGAATGATCTCCGGCAGCTGCAACCGACGTCCGACACAACCACGGCCTCTCTGGTGGCACGTGATTTCACCTGTTCGTGATTCTTTGATGGGTAAGCAATATCGAAGCTTCTGTTATTCAAAGGCGAAACGCAGAACTGAAGCTCTTTATTTGATTTCGCTTCGACCTCTGTGACTTCGATTTTTCTTTCGCCGGGCTTGTGGAGCCATCGCTGCGATGGGAGCTTCAGCTTCAATCGACCCATTCCCGATTTCTCTGTTATGGGATAATTTAGACAGAACTGTAGAGCATTATTAATACCAAACAGGCACGTTATTGCCGCCCGATTGTGGAGGAGACGTGCAAGCAATTCGAGATTGCTTACTCTTTCTCCACTCTTTAACATTTATTTTTGGTTTTATTTTTGTTTATGTTTATTCCCTCAAGATAGACATCGCGTGGCTAAAAAAGATAGACGTTGCTGGGCAACTTCCATGTTTGGATTTTGTTGGGATAATAAGTTAAATTGCAGTCGGTAGTATCTAAATTTGTATATGGGTTGAAGGTTAAATGGTATTTGGAAATACATAATTACATTNCGCGTGGCTAAAAAAGATAGACGTTGCTGGGCAACTTCCATGTTTGGATTTTGTTGGGATAATAAGTTAAATTGCAGTCGGTAGTATCTAAATTTGTATATGGGTTGAAGGTTAAATGGTATTTGGAAATACATAATTACATTTTGTTATAATTTTAATAATAATAATAAGGATAGTATATAAGGTTAAAATAGGTTTCATTTCGAAATAAGATTTAAAATTATTTTTATTTGGTGAAGTTGTAAGGTAATAGGTTAATGGTCCAAGATCCAAACAAGATCCAAATAAGATTTAAAATTATTTTTATTTGGTGAAGTTGTAAGGTAATAGGTTAATGGTCCAAGATCCAAACAAGATCCAAAGGTATTGGGTAAGAGTGAAAATTTGTCCATTTCGAATCACCAAAAGATCATTTCAAATACCATGGTTTTCCCTAAATAACTATGAAGAATTTTATAAGTAGCATTCATATCTTAAATGATTAATGTTGGAATCTAATCAAATATATTTTAATTTTTATTGTTAAAGCTTTAGGTAACTTGTGAGACATTATCAAATTTTAAGTGATTTTCAATTGATTTGAATTATAAAAAATGGAAAATGAATATTATTTTTGTATCCCTTATCCCATTCATTTATGGGTTAGGGGCTATTTTTGAAGTTTTAATTTTTTTTCTCTTTCAAAATGTGTTTTAGGGTAATAGGAGTACTAGAGGGTCGTCATTGAATTTGATGGACAATAGATAACTTATTTTGCATGAGTCTTGAGCATAGCTTTAAACAATGAAGCATAAGTTTCACTACTTTGGCAGGATCTTACTCTTCTTAACTTTTGAATTCATGAGGTATTGTAGGATCTTACTCTTCTTAACTTTTGAATTCATGAGGTATTGTGTGCCCTAAGGAGCTCTATGTTTGTTATTGTTAAATGGAAATGACTCAATGCAATCTTCTCCCCCTCTCTCTCTCACATCATACAAAGACCTTTATTGTTTCTCAATAAACTTGAAAAAGTCTCTTTCTTTCATGTTTTATGTGACAACAATTTCATTATAGATGTCATGGCCAACCGGGGCTCCATGATAAACAAAGGCTGACTCGTCGTAAATGAAAATGGCTTGGTCCATATTTCCATCCATCCTCGTCCATGACCTCTCTTGGGTGGGTAGCACATGAAAGGGTTCGAAGGGAGGGATCCTTCTTACCCCATTCAAGTCACATCGTGTTAATGGGGAGAGGGGAACTTTTATTACCCATCCTCTTGTCAACACCCCATCTCTTTGCATGGATAAGCTCAAAGGGAGAATTGATGTTGTCTTCCTCTAGCTCCTCATTTCCTTTACTGGCCCCTTCACTCTCCTTCTCATTGTTTGTGTCCTCCATCTTTGGGTGGCCTCTCTCTCTCTCTCTCTCTCTCTCTCTCTCTCTCTCTCTCTCTCTCTCTGCTTTGGTTCAAAGAATTTGTTGTGATGCTTCTTCCCTCGCCCATGCACACATTTCCATTACTATGGTTCACACCCGTTGTCACTATTGTTTGTCAAAGCCAATCCAATGCGTGTAGTCTAAATGTTCTACGTTTTAAACCTTTTCTCGACACATTTTTCTGAACATTTTTGCCCAAAATCTGGTCAGAAATTTAAAAGGATCTTAGATTTCAGTCGATGAGATTGCACAATTTGAGTGGTCTAGAGGTTTTTCAGAGCATTGAATCGATTTATCCATTCAATGCAATTTAAGCAATGGAAAATTGTTATTTCACCAACAAATGCATAGCCGGATTCCGACGATGGTTGCCAAAAAAAGTAAAAATGTAGAATGTTTAGACTTGTCCAATCTAATGTCTCCATCCTTGCATAAAGAAATGCAAAGGAAAATGTGAGGGCATCAAGGACACTACCTCACACATTGGATGCCTAGATCTTGGTTATAGAGCAATGTTAAATGCATTTGAAGCTAGCGATAAACATGTCATGTTAATGCATGGAGACATGCAAGGTCATCTTCAAAATATCCAAGCCTGAGAAACAAGCATCCACCTTAACATTTCTCACCTCCAACATTTGGTCACTAAACATATTGCAACATTCCAAGCAATGCTTTGGAATGTCAAATATTTAAAGTACCAATTGGATTCTATTTCCTCTACTCGTCCAATAACCTTCATGTTTCACTTTCAACATAATTCCAACCACCCAAGCTATGCAAGAATCAATAATCATGACTTACCCAAAAATTTAATTTCTCTATTTTCAACATGATTCCATATTTTAACACTTTATATTTCTTTTATATAATGTTCTAAACAATCTATTAGCAAATTTTTAAGTAATGAAACCTAGTTTACAATGTTAATCAGTATTCTCTTACATTTTTTAAATTACCAGTATCGTACTCGACTCGAAGTGCTCCATTTTATACTTTGCCATTTGACTTTTATCCATACGTTTAAAATTTTTAATATAAACAACCATTTTTATTAAAAATAAATAAATAAGTGAGTGACGCAGATGAACTACCATAAATAGTAATATTACATTTAGTTACCTTTGACAACTAACTTACGTAAGAATGTACGTAACTCGGAATATCAATAAATTAGATAATTTAGTCGCATTAATGTTGACAATCTCTCAGCAAAATCTAACCATAAAATATATTGAAATTGACATGAAAAGATATTCACAAGATTCCTAACCAGCGATCCTCGTTCCAAGGACGCTCACTTTACTATTCAAAAGTGGCGGGTGGCGGGGACTTAGGCAACGTCATTAACTAACTACAACACGCCTTCAATAGAAACTTCCGGAAAAGGAAACAAATTTGCGATGCCATTTGTTAATGTGATGGGATATTTTACTAATTTTTTTGTCAATAATATTTAGTTGGAACTTTCTATATTAAATACACCAATATATATCAACATATTTTATCTATAAACCATAAAATATTTCAATTTTTTTTTTGCAAATTAACGTGTTATTAATCATTTAAATTTATACTAGGGATTCATATACGATTATAATCAAACTCCTTACCATCTAAATGGTGATTTATGTAATCAAGGTTTAATGATCGTACAACGAGCATTAGTTCCTCAACAACATGTTTTCAAGGAGAGAATTCATCTATGGACTTGTTACATAGAAATCATGAACCTTGATGACCAAAAATTATTTCTTGAGTGCTCAATGTTCGCAAAGGGCATGTCCAAAGATTTAAAAGTATTCTCCCAATAAGTTTAATATTCTTTCCTCCATAATGAAAACATGGTTTTAATCATTTTTTTTGTTTTTTCCATATCATAAGGTTTCTTTATCCATAGATTTTATAGTCAAGGTTTCCCTCTAGGTAACTTTGAGCAACCTTTAAGTAACAAATGCCACATATTAATAGGAGGTGACCTGATCCAGATTATTTTCGGAACAATGAGCAGAGATATTACAATGAAATACACATAAAAATTGTTAGAAACAGAGAAATACAACAATACATGATTTCTATTAATGAAAGAAATGTACAGAGACTATAAAAATACAAAGTGCCAGACTCGCTAGAATGGTGACAGCTTTATCTCTGAGAAGAGATGTGACTGCTACCCTCATTCGCCCGAAAATGATTACAATGAGGCTTTGAAGACTTTTTTATGATAAACATGAATGCCAAAACCCTAGACATCCAAAAACCAAACCCTAGGAGATGAAGCACCAAAATTCATGTGGGCCCCGTTGGGGTAAGTTAGTACATTAACTTCCTGGGGTCGTAACTTTTGCATACGATCTTCGTTTTAGGCATGTGATAGCCCATTGGAAAGGTCTTTTCGAGAAATACGCAATATGCCGTCAAAATTTCACTATGTTTATACATTGACTGTGGCAAGCCGAGAAAACCCTGTTTAGAGCCCCAAAATGGCCCTGGAAGTACATAAAGATGTATTGACATGAAAACTTACACAATACGCCATTTGGAATAGGTGGGCGGCCACCAATATCCACCTGGATGTTGTGTAGGGATTCAGGACAACCCCGTAAGTGCAGATCCCACAATTACAAGGAAATGTCCCCATTACAGAGAAAAGGGTTGAATTGAAAACTATCATAATGAGCCAATTGGAATTTGGAACAAGTGGGTGGCCACCAATATCCACCTGGATCAATCCCCCCCCCCTTAGAAGCGATGGTATCCATTGTGTTGAGTGCCCAGAGAAGAGGGGAAAGCGTTTTATGAATCAAATCTTGGTGAGTTGCATGCCTTATTGGAGAAGTTGTGTTTCTTGGTCTGTAGAAGGTTGTCACAAACATGTTGCTGGAAGGGTTGAATCTGTTCCACCAACCTGTTGTCTCTGGGCTTGACGGGGCATTGTTTAGGCATCATTGTAGGTGAATAAACAATATATGCTTTCTCTTCTGCAATCTGCTTCTGCTAGATAGAAGGTGTTGAGGTTGCAGTGGTTGTAGTGGCCTTCTGTGCATCCTTTGAATAGACTATGAAGATGATGAATTTTGTAGTATGAGAGATTACCTTGTGGCACTGTTTTGGTGAAACAATAGTCGAAACTACCTCTGGTATCCTGTAGAATTGGACCCCCAGAGAAATAATGACACTATGGGGTCGAGACTCATAAACAACAAGACGTTTCCACATATATGGTTGGCCCAAAACAACATCACACACTACCTCATCCTTGAAGGGTTGGATGTCATAGGACAGGCAAAACTATTGGTTGACACGGAGATCTCATCCCTGGTGATGCCACCCGATGTTGTATGTATGCGATTGTGGTTTTGTCGACAACCCCAATTGTTTGATGACCTCAACTAAGATGAGGTTCTTCTAACTATTGTTATCAACAATGAAATGCAACGGGGTCCCCTTCACCCACATCTGTGAATGGAAAGGGCGCTCCCCCTCTTAATGATCTACTAGTTCTTTTGTTTGAATCGTTGTGATCACAATAGTAGTAATATGGTCTGCGTCGAAGAACTATATGTTTTCAATATTTTTTGGATTAGATTTTGAATCAGGGTTTGGATCCTTGTCTTTGACCTCATCCACCAATGATTGTTTCAAGCAACATTCATTGATGTTGTGCTAGGGGATTGTTTGGAAGTCGCACCACTTCCCAGTGTTATTCTTCATCTTTCCTTTACCCTTTTTTTCATGTGTCTTGGACTGTTTTTCGAAAGGCTGTTGGTTAGGGTCGTCTTTACCATTCTTTGGTTGTTGCGGATTTGCAGACTCAAACTCCCATTTGTTATGGTGCCTAATTTTTTTCTCAACTTTGACAGCATATCGATAGGCATCTCCCAATGATGAGATGTTTAGGAAATCCATTTTGGTTTGGGTGTACCTATGTAGACCCCCACGGTATTTTAGAACCAAATATCGCTCGGATTGATACCCAGCTTGGTGTGCAAGGTATGGAAAGTATTTGTGAACTCTAGCACTGTTTGGCTCTTCTCTTGATGCAGTGTGGTCCATCTCATTTATTGGTCTTCATAATTATCAACAGGGTAGTATTGTTCCTTGACCGCATCCACAAAAAAATCCCAAGTGGGCTCGGCCCCATATATTCCAGATTCCTCTGTGGAACTTTTCTCCCAGTAAGTTTCCCACCAATGTTTGACATGGAGGAGAGCCTTGAGGAATGTGAAGGTGATCTTTATGAACAAATAAATAACATTCTAGCAGATTCAACCATTTATCTAAGGCATCTGCATCTATCTGACCTTCAAATACCGGAATATAAAAATTAACTTGTACCTTAAAGGGAGAGGTTCCTCCAAAGTGGCAGGCATTGAAGGATGTGGGAAAAATTCTCCATCATTTCGTCCCTTTGTCGCGCAAGAGATTTCTCAAGCAACAGGTTAATGGAATCTTTAGCTCCACTATTTTTATTCTCTTCCGCCATAGACGGTTTCTTGGGCATGCGAGAGCGATTGTTCTCAAGAGAGACAAGGTCAAGACCCAACTTTCTATACTCGAACTTCGTCGAGGACATGCACTAAAAATGATCAAGAGCAGCCTACTCTGATACCATTGATCCGGATTATTTTCAGAACGAAATGAAAGCATAGATATTACAATGAAATACACATAAAAATTGTCAGAAATAGAGAAATACAACAATACATGATTTCTATTAATGAAAGAAATGTAAAGAGACTATAAAAATATAGAGTGCATGACTCGCTAGAACGGTGGCATCTTTATCTCTGAGAAGAGATGTGACGACTACGCTCATTCGCTCAAAGATGATTACAATGAGGCTCTGAAGGCCTTTTTATGATAAACATGAATGCCAAAACCCTAAACATCCAAAAACCTAACCCTAGGAGATGAAGCGCCAAAATTCAGGTGGGCCTCGTTGGGGTAAGTTAGTACATTAACTTCTTGGGGTCATAAATTTTTCATACGATCTCCTTTTTAGGCGCGTGATAGCCCATTGGAAATGTCTTTTCGAGAAAAACACATTATGTCGTCAAAATATGACTTCGTCTACATTTTGATTGTGGCAAGACAAGATGGTACACACGTCACCACAAAATGTTTGGCTTGTCCAACCAGGCTCCGACGCTTGTACGTTGTGCATTAGTCGAGTGAAATCACCCGACATCACCTTGGGTTTATCGAGCATCGGTTATCGACCTTTTTGTAAGGCCTATTTTCCCAAAACCTCCTGATGTCTGAGATTCGAGATACAATTGGGATCCTGGGGCACATGGCCCTAGTGGCACCCATACCACTCAACACGTGGCACTCTTTTTCCACCTGGACCTTCGTTCAAATGTGCCAAAATGATGTGACACGTGGCACCACCATTGTGTGACACGTGGCCCTCCCACGTCATGACATGTGGGTTATTCATTGAGCGACACGTCACCACCGAGCATTGGATGTCAGGACTTTCCTGACATAGTATAACTATGAAACACCTCCAGTGCCCAAGAGTTACGAGATGATTAACTAATTTAATCCCAATGATTATGAGGAGATTAATTATGTTAATCTCGGGATTATGAACCCCAACCCATTATCGCAAGATCTACGGCTAAGATCTCTTTTAGGTAGATCCGACAACTACCATGGTTCCTTTCACAAATTCCAATGTGGTAGCAGTTTTAAGGGTCAAACGGTAGAGATTGGGTTGCCAATCCACAGATCGATGGTTCTCATCACCGCATAACTCGAAATTCGGTGAATATTTTCACATTAGGAATTGTAAAACGTCCAAGGGTCCGAAGTCGAGATACATCAAGCTAATGTAAGGGGGCTCTCGACCCTTATCACAGGATCTGTGGTGGATATTTGTCCCTCATGAGGGCATGTGTTGACACTAGATGACCATGGACATCAGGACCATGATTCTTTACCAGTCCCCTATACACTAAAACTCCTCGCGATCCGGGGTCTGAGGATTACGAGATAATTAATTATGTTAATTCTCAGGATTTCTAGGTCATTAATTTCGTTAATCCCAGCGTTACGACTCTTGAACCTTACTAATATATTTCAACGGCTAATATATCACAACCAGTAGATATGACGACTGAGGATTTGGGGCGAATCCAAGGCCTCCATACCCAGTTTATCCCTGCACTTTCTCTACCAATTAATCAAACACTACCAAGTTTCAACCCCTTGACCTCTTGTCTACCCACGTGGCTCCCACATAACACGTGACATCATCTCTCTCTCTCTCTCT
>ML777446.1:155018-178402 GCA_009831015.1 Picea engelmannii | reverse complement strand
TATATATATATATATATATACATATTCATAATATTATTCACATTCATCGACGTTTTTCACAAGGTCCATTCACATCACACATTCACATTTTTGAGTTTGCCACAGTTCTTGGCCAATATAGTTATTTTTACAAACTTGGGGGAAACAGGGTGTTATAGATTGCTACAAGTCAGACAATACACATGAAAGGATGAAGTACATCAACAACCCATGGAACAATTCATGTGGAAGTTATTATCAGAATCAATCTTGAAGAAGCCTAGAAGAAGTAAATACATAAAGAAGTCAACAATCAAGAGGAAATTGGAAAAATATTTGTGACACTTTGCAGAAGGCAATAAGGATGCAGATTGAAGCATGGACTCTCCTAGATGGAGGGAGCTGATTATATTATCAAAATAATAACATTCATTCATGCATGAAGCAAGGATTAGGAGGGAGCTAATCCTAAATTATATGATCCATTGAAGATGATGAAGTATCTATCCATGGTAGCAAACATGAAAATAAGCATGTTTTCAGTGTGACTTCAGAAGAAGTCTTCTTCGAAAAGAATCCTTAAAGTAATCCATGGTTTTCCATCCACATACATGATCCTATGATGAAAGAAATAAGTTGGAATCTTCAAAGCATGGAATCTATAGAAAACTCCATGAACTCAAGAGTTAAAGAGAAACATGAGGAAGAACATGAAGATTCCAAAAGAGAAAGAAAAGACAGAAAAACCAGTCAGCATATCGAGAATCACAAGACTACCAGCCTGATATGAACTCACTAAAAGAAATCAAGCAGAGGAACTGAAAGTTGTGATGAGGAACAGTGTATGGAAGACTTATGAATGAAAGCATTACGAGATCCAGAAGTATAGGTTCTCCCAAATGGAGGGAGAAGACTATGATGATTGATTGTTCCAAGTAAACCAGACATACCTCTACATGAGCCATTATATCATCCGAAATATCCATGGGTTGGAGTTTACATCAGATGAATGCAAAGACTATTCTCCAGAATAATTGAACAAAGAGCGTATGAAGAGCAATCTCAAGGATTTGAAGCATACCAAAAAGTGACTTTTGTATGCAGATGAAAGAAGACAACTTGGTAGAGAACCTCCAATGCACAACAGAAGTGTGGTGAAAAACTTTCTATAACGGAGATATTGTATTAGAATGGTTACTCAGAAGCTCAGTATGATGGATTGTTAATCCATGACAAACCTTCATGATGGCAGAAGAAGTACCGCTTGGATATTTTCCAGTTTGACCCTTGCCACGATGTTATGAGCTAGAAGGAAACAAAAGATGAATCCAACAACGATATACTATATTGATCAGAGCTATATGAAGCCTTCAGAGAATAACAATGTTCCAGAAAGACCAAAGTACATTGATATCAAGCTTTACACTCTCCATGATGAAGTCCAGAAAAGAGAAAGTGGTTCTCCAATATATATCTCCACAGATGAGTAGATAAGTAGATGTTTTCCTAGAGCTCGTGGAGACAACTTCCTTATTGAAAGAGGAAGAAATGACTCCTAGGTTGGGAGGGAGCATTGATGTGTTATCGATTTATGGACAATCATTTTTCAGTTTGAAAAATGGTCCAGGATGAGTAGTTCCTTTCCAGTTCGGAAAGTGGTTTGAGATTTCTGGTGGATAGGCATTTTCTAGTTCGGAAAATGGTCCAGATCGAATGGTCATTTTCGTAATGAAAATGGTTTGATGGATTGTTGATGTACCATAGACAACGATTTTCCATTGTGGTTAACATGGGGAATAGTCTAGGACAGTCTCTCTTCTTGACAGTCACTCTCAGTAGTGGTCAAAAATATTGTTCTGCCTCGCCGAACAGTCATTCTTTCAAAGCTCACAGTTGTGAGCAGTTTCGAAGAATGGTCCGTTTTGGATGTTGGTGCAGGACACTCATTTCCATAGGAAATGGTCCAGACAATCATTCCCTAGGGTAGATTCATTCTCTCCAGGTTGCACTTTGTTTAGTGTCGGAGGAATGGCCCATATAGGTGATGTTGATGTTTGGACAACATCGGGAAGACATTCTCTAAAGATAATAATTAATAATATAATTATTATTGATTATTAAATATAGTATATAATAAGTAAGTGATAATAATAAGTAGTTATTGATTATTCAAGTGACACATCCTTTCATGTATAGTCACCTTATGTTCCCTATATATGGAACACTCATTATTGTAATAAAATATCGAATATATCTCATATCTCATATGAAGAAAAACCAACATGGTATCAGAGAGGGACTGGGCTTGACTCCCTCACGGGAGGGCTTAGGAAAATGATTTTTCTACTTCGGATAAACTCTAAGACAATGTTGTGATTAATGGATATTTCGAAGAGGGGTCATGGATGTTTTCCAATGAGACACTCAAATGTTTTGGACGTGGCACTTAGCACATGCTCAGGATATAAAGGATGGTGTATATTGTGAGGTAGATATACACACGATAGATGGAAGTCCTTGAAAGATTGATGACAACCATATGTTAAATGCCCAATCACGCTCTCTCCACAAAACTCGCAATGATGTCTAGGTGCAACTAGAACTCACCTGATGTCAAGTCAGTGTTCAGGATGAGTACGACTGTGGTGTTGGGGAGTAAGCACATTGGGAGATTTAGAGCATGATTTGTGGAGGTTGAAGTTACAGGGTGAGCATTGGAATCTGAAACCATCACCGAGTTCATTGCAACTGCTACATTGGTATTTATCTACGACATGCACATAGCTTATGTCGTGATAATTATGACTAAGTTGTCGAAGCACCTTCCATGCCATGCTCCAATTTCTAGTTATTACCCAAAACAAAGAAGTGAAGCACTTCTAAAGAGTGTGATGAACAAGTTACGAATGTTATATACAATTTCAGCTTGAAATTGCATCATATACCTTTGCGACCTCTCAGTTCGTGCACGGGCCTTGGAAACAAATGATTGCAATCAGACGAGTTGAAATGTCTCCACCAATTCTTTGGGATGCACTGAAAAATTGGGAGTGTTGCACACGAGAAGGATGATCGTGCACTTACAAATTCAATTTGGGAAATATTCCGAGTGTTTGGATCATTATGGTAAATTCATTACCTTTGAAATCCCATCGTTAGTGTTTTCTAGCAAATCTTAGTACAGAGTGGATGCTCCACTGCGGAATTTGTTGGGCGATAATTATCATAAAATCATGGATGCATGTCGAGCACAATATATGGACGCATCTTGGGGGTTAGATATCTAGATGAGGAATTCCTCGAGAAAAGCGATCGACCCGCCTAGAAATATAGACCAGAACTATATTGTTTGGTTGAATTAGTTTGGTGGAAGACCAAAACTATATTGTTTGGATGTGATGGCAATAATTATTTGCTCGTTATTATGATTGAAGAGGTATCAAATAGGTCGCACAAGTGGTGGCCATAGAGTTTTATAATGGAATCGACTATTCTAACTATTGTTTTTTTGTTGAGCCTTACTCTCTTTACATTATGGGAAATTACGAAATGACATGATTCCAGTTTACCCACATTCATCATTTTAGCTAGAATGGTGGTTCTCCTTGTCTTTATTCTCATTTAAAGTGTATATCCTTAAAAGACATAAGGAACAAAAGCATGGTTGGTGTGGCAGCGGTCGTTTTGGACCAAGGTTCTCCTAGAAAGAGGGAGCCAGTTGGCTCATGCAGAGAGGAAGACATGGAGAGCAGGACCTTCCAACATGATGTCAAGGAGAGACATTGCCAGACATGATGCTAAGATTCCAAGAGAATTATACCTTCATAACGGGATCATACCAGATAGCAGAGATAGTTCCAATGATCATGGATACAACCATTCACAGAACAAAAGTCCTCATAAGACTTTGAGGAACATGATTCCCAAGGAGGCCTTCACCAGAGTGAAGCCTGAGGTTGGACACTTCAGGATATTTGGGTGTTCAAATATACATTCATGTACCCAAGGAGAAAAGGACCAAGCTATACCCTTCACTAAGAAAGGGTACATTTGTGGGGTGTAATGAGTCTTCGAAGGCATACCGGATCTACATCCCTGGTCAGAGACAGATTGAGGTGAGCATAGATGTTACCTTTGAGGAGGAGGTAGCCTTCATGAGATCTAGAGGATCTCACATGGATATTGATAGTGAGAAACAAGAAGAAATGGTTCCTTCTCCCCCTCCAGTTGATGTTCCTAGAAATATTGTAGTAGGTCAGAAGAGACCTACATGGACTCGTCACACTCTGCAAGAGGTAGAAAGACATGTAGCTCCTCGTGGTACCTTTCGAGAGAGAAAGAGACCTCAAAGATATATGTGCTATGTTGTAGCTATGAGCCACATCATTGATTCTGAGCCTTCATGTTATGAGGAGGCATCTTGTATGGAGATATGCCATGATGGAGGAGTATCAGTCCATCATGAAGAATGATGTGTGGTATATTGTTCCAAGACCTGAAACGAAGTCTGTAGTGACTTCCAAATGGATCTATAAGATCAAACATACAACTGACAGAAGCATCGAGAAGCACAAAGCAAGTTTTGTTGCTAGAGGATTCTCTCAGGTGGAGGGAATAGATTATGAGGAGACATTTGCTCATGTTGCTCGATACACTTCTATTCGAATGACTATTGCCCTCGCAGCATCCATGGGTTGGAAACTACATCAGATGGATGTGAAGACAACCTTTCTCAATGGAGAGATTGGGGAAGAAATATACATCGAGCAGCCAGATGGTTTTGTCATACATGAGAAGGAGTCTCATGTGTGTAGGTTGAAAAAGGCCTTCTATGGACTCAAGCAGGCACCTCGAGCTTGGTATGCGAGGATTGATGGAAACCTTATGAGTTTGGGCTTCAACAAAAGTGTTGTTGATCCCAACCTGTACTACAAAACTGTTAATGGTGAGGACCTGATTTTGGTCCTCTACGTTAATGATTTATTCCTCACAGGTACATAGAGCTTTATTTTTGAATGCATGTATGCATTGGCCTCTGAGTTCGAGATGAAGGACCTTGGTATGATTCACTACTTCTTGGGACTAGCGGTGTGGCAGAGAACTGATGAGATCTTTTCGAGTCAGGGGAAGTACACAGTTGAGATATTGAAGAAGTTTGAGGCACAGTTCGACATGGTTTGAGATATACTTCCAGTATTGATATGATATGGCAGGAATATATTGACTCTGATTGGGCAGGGAGCGCAGTGGACAGAAAGAGCACCTTCAGGTGTTGCTTTACTTTGGGATCTTTCATGGTTTCTCGGTGTAGCAGGAAATGAACTTTTGTGGCGTTGAGCACAATAGAAGCATAATACATTGCATTAAGTATGACAGTCCGTGAAGCAGTGTGGCTTCACAAGCTCCTTGTAGATCTATCTGAACATGTGCTAGATTCCACCATTATTCATTATGGTAACCAAAGTTGTGTGAAGATCTCTAATAATCCAGTGTTTCATGACAAATCGAACCACATTGAGATCAAGTACCATTTCATCCGAGACATGGTGCAAAGGAAGGAAGTATTGGTGCAGTACCTTCCTACAGATGAGCAAGTTGTTGATGTTCTTACCAAACCAGGATGAAGTTTAAGTACATCCGTGACAGACTTGGCATGGCAGAGAATGCCTCCCTCGCTGAGAGGGAGTGTTGATGTTTGCATCTTCCTGAGACATTCTCCAGATCGTGCTCCTATGTGACTGAGTTGATTTGATCTGTGATGACACTTATCCGAGAAGGGATAAGTGGGGCACCTATCCGAGAAGCGATAAGTGCGGTTGGGTTTTTATGCAGGGAAACCATTGAGGAAGCGAACTTTGGAGGCCATTTCAGGGAGCTACGCTCATCCTTTTTCAGTGTCGTCAGTTGTGTTGGATTCTTAAGTTCAAAAAGAACACAGCCATACCAGTTTGTAATCCAATGGATGTACTTATAATGAATTTTTGAAGCATTGAAGATTAATAAGAAAGCCTCCCCCACTAAGACAAAGGCCCAGAGACGTGGGCAACTTTGTCGAACTCCATTAACAATCTTTGGAGTTATGTTTTGTTGTTCTTGGTGCTTATTTTTTGTTTTGCATTCTTTATGATGGATGCAACATTCTTTCATTAAATCTTTCTCTTCTCTTCAATTTCTAAATGGTAAATCAACTCATGCATAAACTTAACCATAGTCTTTAAAAGATCATTTTTAGATCAAGTGGTATCAGAGCAGGTTGATAGTTGGTTGTTTGAGTTTGCATGATTACCAGGGAAAAGCTAAGTCATGGTGAAGGCGAACTTGTAGAAGGAGATATTGAGATTGGATTTAGAAAGAGGACATCTCAAAGTGAGAATATGGCATCGGAAGAAGGACTTTCTCAAAACAAAAGAGAGTTTCAAAGAACTTTCTTTTCCATGTTGGAGATGGTAAAGGTGTTGTATGATGATTACTTGGAACGGAATATACCTATTCTAGGGGAATATTCAAAACAAGACAAAAGGGAAGAAGGAGAGGAACCTTCTAAACCTTCTCCTTCACCTCCTTCATCTCCATCATCTTCTTCTTCCTCGAGTACAAGTTCGAATACTACTTCTTCAAGAAAACATTCTCATAAACATAAGCATGATATGCCATTACTTAAACTTGATATAAAATTTGTTTTGCCTATGTATGATGGCGAAGTTAATGATGAGAAACTTGATAATTGGGTTAGACATATGGAGATGTATTGTAATGTGAATCAAATCAAAGATGTGGAAACCAAAATCAGATTGGCATCGCTTCGTCTTGAAGGCACAAATCGTGGCAAAGTAAGATGCAACATGGAACTCAACAAATTGGTAAGATTTTTCCGTCATGGCATGATTTTATTTCCGCACTTAGAAAACAGTTCTATCCATTGGGATATAAGAAAAAGGCTTTAATTGAATCAAAAAGTTTTAAGCTAAGAAAAGGAAAATCGGTGTAGGAATATATAGATGAATTTCATAAGATGGATTTGATGTTAGATGTTCCATTGACTACACAAGAAACTCTTATGAAGTATATAGGATGGTTGTCTACTTATATTCGTAATATTGTATTTATGTTTGGAACTATTAATCTTGATGAGGTTTCTATCCAAGAAACGTATATTGAAGAAGGGAAAATTGGAGTTGGTGTATCAGGGGAATCATCTTCAAAGAAAGAAGGAAAAGGAAAAGGGAATGGAAAGAAATAAAACTCAGCAACAGTGAAGGAAGAAGATCTCTTGCAAGCATTGCAAGAAATAAGGGCACGATGATGAGCATTGCTAGAAATTACACCCAGAGAAAATACTGAAGTGGTTCAAAGAGAGGAAAGGGAGGAAAAAAGTTGCAGCAACAACACGACCAACAAAATTGGGGTCAGATTTAGGTGATGAGACTAAGATCACAGCAATTGGTTGTCAAGTAAAATTGGTGATGGTTTTGATTCAAGAAGTAAATTGTTTCATATAAGGGTCATTATGAAACATACCGAGATCGACACATTGATAGATAGAGGATCTCAATCTAACTTAATTTCAAAAGAAGTGGATAAGAAATTGGGATTAAAAACTAAGATGCATCACAAACCCTATTCACTAAATTGGATAAGCAAAGCTCACAAATTGCCCATAACAAAGAAATGTATCATAAAGTTTGCAATTTCATATAAGTATGTGGATGAAGTAATATGTGATGCGGTGCCGCTAGAACCATGTGGAATGGTCTTAGGTAGCCCTTATTTATATGACCGCAAAGAAATATTCTAAAGGGAACATAATCAATATCACTTATTTAAGAAAGGAAATGAATATGTTGCGCATGCTCATCGTATTAAAGCAAATCAATCTCTTGTTACAATGGAACAATTAAAGAAGGCAACTTATGCAAGAAATACACCTATAATTGTGCCAACTAAAGCAGTTGATATTAAGCATGAACATGAGATGGTTGTAGGATGGGAATTCAATCACACTTTGCTTCAAGATAAGTTAATGTCATGCAATCTTGTCAAACATATTAGTTCATTTTCAGTCATATTTCTGATATCATCACTACTAATGTTTTCTACATGGATGGTAGTGGATTCAATAATATGTGAACGAGTTCAAATGTCTAACAATATGTGTTTAATTATAATGGTTGTTTTGTAATTGATTATGGCGTGATAGGTGCACAGGATATATTTGATATACAAAGGACAAGGTTGGAGGCCTATCCCATACTTCATGTCTAGTTAATACCCTTTTGGAGGACCAAAATGTCTTACTAGGGAGGTGTGATCCAAATGGATCCAGAAAGGCATAAAAATCAAATTTCTCGAAATCAGACGAAACCAATGCCATCGCGTAGGGCTCATCATGCCAATTTTGGCAGTATGTTTTTTGCCGAAAATGGACACCGTATGGCGAAGTTATCGCAATCTAAAAAATTTCCTAAATAAGCAAAAAAAGTCAAAGTCAACAGTTAGAGGCTGTACTATTGATGTCAGCAATATGTCAGCATGACAGGGAAGATGACGTCAGCATGTTGATGTGGTAGCACCTAGAGCTGACACATGGCATGCAGATTTGGCGTCTTCAGAGGCTGATGTGGCAAACACGTGGATTGTACGGATGCTGACATGGAAGTCCGTATGATGATGTGGCATGCTCAGGTTTTGACACATGGTAGGGTATGGATGACATGTGGAAGTGATGTGGCAATATTTTGGCATGACGCATGGCGTATGGAGATGACTGTGCAAGTTGACTGTGTTGTTGAATGTGCATTGAATGGACTGTACAGTGGAAAATCGCAAGATGACACGTGGCCCAATCACAGGGCACCACATGGCACCCTAGATGAGGCCAATGTTGGTTGGGTCAAAAATTTATTGCACTCCGTGAGACTCAAACTGCCAACCTATTCTCTTGCAACGATTTCACCAAAGAGCGCTAACCACTCGGGCTACCTCGAGACTTGTTTTGACATATGGCAGATATTATATTTGTGTTGACATAGCACGGGTTTTGGGGGATAAGAACTCGGTTGGCAGGGATAGCTCATTAACCAAGGCGCATATGACCAGGAGCATGGATTGGGGTTGTCACACTAGCGTGAGGCCATATGGAACTCACACAGGATCGAGGGTGGAGGTTTAGGGGTGCAGACGTTTGGATCCTGGCCACATGGCACCTCCACATGACCAAGGGCCTGGAGAGAAGGGGGGGTGCCCAAAGACTTGTAAAAAGTTGGTTTAAAACTATATTATTTGATTTTTTATGATTTCAGGCATGTTCTAAGAGGATTTTTGCCTTTTGTTTTTAGGATTTGGAGCCCTTTTTTAGGCCAGGTCTTGGGGGGAATTTGGGAGGTGAACCCCAACTCAAAATATATATAAACCAGAGGTTTTTTATAGCCATAAAAGGTTCAGAATAGGAGAATATTGAAGGATTTTTTTGAATCTTAATCCATTTTTATGCAGGGAAGCCATTGAGGAAGCGAACTTTGAAGGCCATTTTCGGGAGCTACACTCAACATTTTTCAGTGTCGTTAGTTGTGTTGGATTATTAAGGTCGATCAAAACATAACCAGACCAGTTTTTAATCCAATTGATGTACTTCTGATGTATTTTTGAAGCATTTAAGATTAATAATAAATCCTCCCCCACTGAGACAAAGTCCTGGAGATGTAGGCAACTTTGTCGAACTCCGTTAACAATATTTGGCATTGTGGTTTGTTTTTCTTAGTGTTTATTTTCTGTTTTGCATTCTTTATGATGGTTGCAACATTCTTTCATTAAATCTTCATATTATATTCAATTTCTAAATGGTAAATCAACTCATGCATAAACTTAACCATAGTCTTTAAAAGATCATTTTCGGATCATCAAGTATAGGGTGTCATGCGAGGACCCCACTGGTTGTCCAAGACTCATCATGAAAGGCCTCGATCATTGCCTAGTCTAGTCCCATGAGGTTGAGGAAGGGTTTAAAGAAAATGCTCTTTTCTTGATGTTGAAGTTGAGGAAGGTTTGATGATCTAATATCTCATGCACTAGGGTTTTCACATGATGAAAGGTATGTTTTTCTATATGTCTTTGAGGCACATCTTGGAGATTTGGGTACATGCTTGAGCCATATCTTGGTGAATTTGGGGGACATTTTGTATATATTGGAATAATATTTATGTGGTTATTAGGTTTGAATCAGTTTTCATGATGATGATGTATCAATGATAGTAATAGTGATAGGTTGATTCTCTTATTTATATTTAAGGGAGGAAAGAAGGGGTAAGGAAAGGGGGTTGGAGCCTCCTTCCTGTTGAAGCTATAGAATTTAGGGAGTTGTAGCTTCCTTCAGGTTGGAGCCTGTAAACCAAAGGGTTTATGCCTCCTTCCAGTTGGTGCTGGAGAATTTTTGGAATTTGGTTCTTTCAGTGGATGTAATCTTCTCATACATTAATAAGTGGTCTATGGTTTTCTCCCACTTGGGTTTCCATGTAAAATTGTTGTGTACTATGTATCTGTGGTTATATGTTTATGATATCTTGAATGAAATCATAAGTGATAAATTGTTGATAACTTAATGTTTACATGTTGTGGTTAAAAATGGTAAAAGGTGCCTAATACTGATTCACCCCCCCCACCCCCTCTCAGTATTATTGAATATTCCAACAGATCAGTTTTAGGGAAAGAAATAGGAAGAAAAAAAAACACATAATACATAGTTCTTGATGAAATAAAAGAAAATGAAATTCCAAAGGTATCAGAAAATCAAAATGTACAATAACAGGAGTAGTAGGTACCTCAAACTCTTGCAAGTGTTGTTAGAAGATATACCAGGTTAAGTAGACCCCCTGAATAATATTCTCCTCGTTGTATTACTTATTGTTAACTGATTCTGGTGAACCAGAAATTTATGAAGAGGCAATGCAGGTAGACACTAAAAATAAGTGGGAGGAAGGCATGAAAGAGGAAATGGACTCCTTGGTAAATAACCAGACTTGGGACTTGGTTTAGTTTCCTGCGGGAAAAAGAGCATTGCAAAATAAATGGGTTTACAGGTTGAAGGAAGAAGATGGAGGCAAGAAGCGATAAAAGGCCAAACTTGTTGTAAAGGGGTTTGCATAAAAAAAAGTATAGATTTTGATGAAATATTTTATCGTGTTGTCAAAATGACTTCAATTAGGACTATTTTAAGTCTTGCGGCAGTAGAAGATTTACATCTTGAACAGTTAGATGTAAAAATAGATTTTCTCCATGGGGATTTGGAGGAATAGATTTATATGCAACAGCCACAGGGGTATGAGGTCAAAGGGAAGGAGAATTTGGTATCATGTTGAAGAAGAGCTTGTATGCCCTAAATTCAGCTCCAAGGAAGTGGTATTTCAAGTTTGCCAGGTTTATGACAGAACAAGGTTATAATATATGTCATTATGATTACTATGTTTATTTTAATAGGCTAGAAAATGGAAGTTATATTATCTTGCAATTGTATGTAGATGACATGATTTTTGCAGGGTCTGTGATGCAAGATATAAATCTGATCAAAAGGAAATTATCTAGTTCATTTGCGATGAAGGATTTGGGTGCTGCAAAGAAAATCCTTGGTATGAGAATAACAAGAGACATGAAAAATCACAAATTGATAGTATCTCGGGGTGAGCACATAGAGAAGGTGTTGGAGAGGTTTAGAATGCAAAATTAAAAACCAATTAGTACACCTTTCACTATCCATTTCAAATTAACCAAGGAAATGTGTCCCAAGACACAGGAGCAGATAGAATACATGTCCAGGGTCCCTTATTCATCAACAATTGGTAGCTTGATGTATGTGATGGTGTGCACAAGACAAGATATTGCACATGTAATGGGAGTTGTGAGAAGGCATATCAACAATCCAAGTAAAGAACATTAGGAGGAAATGAAGTGGTTTCTCAAGTATTTGAGAGATATTACTATGCATGCATTATGTTTTGGAGGTTCAAACATTGTTCTACAGGGATATGTTGATTCAGATATGGTAGGTGATAAAAATAGCAGGAGGAGCACCACAGTGTATGATTTTACTATAGGTGGAATAGAAGTAAGTTGGATTTTGAAACTGCAAAAGGTTGTTGCGCTTTCAACAATGGAAGTAGAGTATGTTGTTGCTACAAAGGCTAGTAAAGAGATTATTTGGTTACAGAGGTTTATAGAGGAATTGGGAAAGCATTAGGAGAATAACAAGTTGCATTGTGACAGCCAAAGTGCCACTCATCTTACAAAGAACTCATCCTTCCATTCTAATACTAAACATATACATCTCGAGTACCATTTCATACAATCCATTTTGGAAGATGGACAATTGAAGTTGGAAAAGATACATACTAACCATAATCATGTAGACATGTTAATAAAGGTAGTAACCAGGGATAAACTGAGTTCCTTCTTAGTTTCAGTTGGCCTTCAAGCATGAATGTGAAGATGATAAACTTGCCAGGTCCAAGGTGGATCATATTCCAGTAGGTACATCAACAGTGGAGTTGTTGTGATCTGTCTCCAAGTGGGAGATTGTTGGTTATGGAGCCTGATTATCTTCCTAATTTAGAGGTCTTTTTTCAACCGTGTTGGATCCCAGTTATTGACGGGTATTATGAAGGGGATTTACCCCCCACATTTCTCTCTAATGGTTTTAGGGGGGGTAGGGACACTTTATGGAGCCCCCCTTAGCGGAGGTTTGGGGAAAGTTCCCCCAAAGAGAATTTTTTGGGAAAATTGTCTTGTAAAATATTGTAATTTCATATTCAATATGAACCATTCATCATTAGGTTGCATATCTGACAGTAGAAGTTATGTTAGGGTTTTTTTTCCCTAGAAGGAAACCCTCTTTTATGTATGAGGGAATTTGTATTACAGCGGTGTATGAGAGTGAATATTGTATTCTGAGAGAGGAGACTGTGAGAAAAGAAGAGGAAGTTACAACGGGTATGATGTAGGTTGTATCCCTTTATTTGTTGGATAATAATAAAGGAAGGACTAGCAATTTCTCTCGTGGACGTAACCCATATTGGTTGAACCATGTATATCTATGTCTCTATTGTATTGTGTATATTTTATGTTTTATATATGCATATGTTTTATATTATTGCTCTATGATCCTCTTTTTTCTAACAAAGCTCATGAATTTGATGTTTTATTTCCTCATTCTCTGGAAGGGAGCAT
The DNA here is from genome assembly GCA_009831015.1 of Picea engelmannii. Taxonomy (NCBI): domain Eukaryota; kingdom Viridiplantae; phylum Streptophyta; class Pinopsida; order Pinales; family Pinaceae; genus Picea; species Picea engelmannii. Next base: position 165,211 of record ML777446.1, on the reverse strand, counting down.
CTATAGATTGGACCATTAGGTAAGGGAGAATCAGGTACTAATTCAATGGAATGCTTGACTTAGCAGTGCAAAGGCACCCTCGTAGGTGAAGAAAAGTATATTTGTGCTTCTCTACAATCTTGTTGACCTACATCTTCTATGTAGAAAGGTCTCAGGCCGAGGTTGTGGTGGTCACAGTGACCTTTTGTTCACCTTCTAACTAGGTCATTGAGAGGACAAAATTTATGGTTTGAGAGATTACTTTGCGGCAATGTTTTTTCGAGATCAATGAAATGGAAGTAGTTGGAACTACATCTGGTACCCTATAGAGCTTACCCCCTAGAGTAACAATGACACTATAGGGTCGAGACTCATAAATATCATGATGTTTCCATATATATGGTTGTCATAAAAGAACATCGCAAACTTCAAGTGGGGAAACATCACACAATACCTGATCTTTGAAGGGATTGATGTTGTAGGATAGACGACATTATTAGCGGACATGGATGTCTCATCCCTAGCTCAACCATCTGATGGTGTACAATTAGGGATATGGCATTGTCGACAACTTCATTCTTTTGACAACCTTGGCTAATATCATGGTATTTTGACTCCTGCTATTAACAATGAAATGCAATGGAGTCCCCTTCACCCACATCTATGAGTGGAAGAGGTGCTTCTTGTCCTCATGCTCCTTTGGTTCTTCTGGTTGGATTTTTGAGGTCGCGATGGTAAAAGTGGGTTCTACATTGATGATTTGTTTCCCTTTAGTGTGCTCTAAATAAAAGTTAGAGCTAGGGTATGAATATTTTTCTTTGATCTCATCCAACAGTGACTATTTCGAGTGACATTCATCATTGTTTTGGTAGGGGCTTTTGTGGAACTCACACCACTTTCCAATGTCCTTTTTTGACTTCCCATCACCCTTCTTTGTCTATGACTGGACTTTTTGTCTTGAGATTGGCTCTCCTTTCTATGTCCTTTTTTCTACGAGTTAGGACCACCCTTACCATGCTTTTGTTGTGGTGTATTTGTGAACCCGAACTCCCACTTATTCCTTTTCTTGAATTTCTACTCAATTTTGACAACATAATGAGAAGCAACTCCCGATGAGGATACTCCAAAGAAATCCATATTTGTTTAGATGTACTTGAGTAGGCCATCGTGATACTTAAAAACCATCTGTCTCTTAGAATCTTGAATACCCGGCTTTGAGCACAAGGTATGCAATATGTTGATACACTCTGGCATTATCTAGTCTCTATCCTGATGCAGAGTCATCCATCTTGTATATCGGTCATCATATCTTCCAACAAGGTATAACTCCTCCTTAAGGGGATCCACAAAGGCCACCTAGGTGGGTTCCCTCCCGAATGGCGTAGATTCATCTGCAGTGTGCCTCTCCCAATAACCTTCCCACCAAGCTTTGACATGGGGAAGGGATTTAAGGAGCATGAAGGTGATGTTCTTACCATTGGAAAATTTTTGGACAAAGTAATAACATTCTATCATATTCAACCATTTCTCTAGAGAAACTTCCTGTGTCTAGCCTTCAAATAAGAGGATATCAAAATTAACTTGTATCTTGAAGGGTGTCGTACCTCTGAAATGGTTTCTTGTCAAAGATGCATGGACCGCCATCGAGTGAAGTTTTCCATCATCTCATTCCTCTATCACATGAGGGATTCCTTGAGCAACATCTTGAAAGGATATCCTACTCCTTCATCTCTCTTTTCTTTCATCATGGGAGGTTGCTTGGTCTGGCAAGAACGGTTGTCCCTAAGCAAAACTAGCTCGAGACTCAAATCTCTATACCCTAACCTCATTGGGGACATGCACCGAGAAATAACAAGGAGAAAATTTCTCTGATACCACTGATCCATATTATATTGAGAATGAAATGAGATAAATAGAAATGTAGTAGAGAGAACAACAATATAGTAATAACCCAACTCTTTCTTAAATAGAATAATATTGTAGAAAAAGAACTAGCTTAGAACGGTGTTAGTTTATCTCTCTGAAAGGAAGACATGTCCAATATGTTCATTCACCAAGAATTTATTACAAGAGGTCGAAAGGGTGGCCTTTAAACATAAGAAAGAACTCTTAAGGTCCAAAACCCTAACTGTCAGAAGCAAAGTGCCAAAAGGTCTGCGGGCTTGAAGTGGACACTTCTCTTTTTTTCCCATGGAAAAAAGCAAATAATTTTATTCATGTATGATAAAATTACATCAGTATATGCCTAGGCATTCTATTTTCCTTTGAAGTGGACACTCCTATTAAATTTATAATGCTCCAAAAATAAATATTTTATGTCTACATCATGAAGGAAAACCGAGATGATTAGTTAAATGAGAGGGCTTATATATATATATATATATATATATATTACTTACAGGTGCCTTTTCATTTAAGAGACATATATTTTCACTATTTTATTATTATTATTTGTTTTGTTTTTTTATCCCACCTTACAAATACCATGGGTTACAAAAACCATGGGCTCATAAACCACCAATGGTAAAAACCAATTAATTTTCATGAAAATTTATTTTCACCAATCATTTGTTTTATTTTTCTACACCTTGAAAATATCATGGGTGTATACCATGGTTTACCAAAACCACATGCTCATAAACTACCAATGGTAAAAAATCAATTAATGACCATTTTGATTCAGTAGAAGAGGTGGATGGCCATCGATATCCACCTTGATCATATTCTCCCATCAACCCTTTCATTGCAATGCATATTTGTTCTAGGTTACAAGCAATCTATCATCTTCAATGTGGCATATGCAACTATCCTAGCTATATTTTTGGTGAATCTATAGTCGGTAGTCACATTCAAAATCACATGCATCACATATCAATATCATGTAGCTAGTTGTAAACCTCATCATAGTGAGTGCTCCTAGCTATGTTGATATCTTAACTAGGGTTGGAGGCTTTCCACCAAGGAAAACATTTTGGGCTAAATTCCATCAATTGGATAATTTTCCCTGTTTTCCAAAAATGATTCTCCAAATTTCTTTTCTTATTAAAGAGATTCACCTAAATTATATAGGATAAAAATATTTTACTAAAATGTTGCCAAAATTTTTTAGAAACTATACAAAATCCTTAGAAATTAAAATATTTTTACAAAGATATTTCCAGACATTCTATAGTTGGCATTTTAAGAACTAGTAAGAGTCACTAAAGTTTCTACATTTTATAAAGTATGGATCCTTGAAATTTTCCATACTCACTATGATGTATTCGTACCAATTAAAACAACATATGATACATAGCATAATAGCATGTTTTATTAAATAATATCACAACATAATTATTCACAAATATCTCATAATTATTCATTTTTTACACAAAAATAATAAATATACACATAAAACAAATTATTCATATAGTATAAAATGTTATATCAAATTAGGATAAACAAAAATGCAATCCAAAAACAATCAAAACATGTCATTAACTACTCTACTCTATAGGGATATTACATTCTTCTCCCTAAATTAATTCCATTCATAGCATTCCTAACATCCTATTAATTTTGATAATTTCCACAATCAATAAAATATTTATTATTTTTAATTGTATCAAAAGAAACCATATGTTAATAATCATTTCATACATTATGGAGTATTGTCCCATCTACTAAGTTAAGACAACATTAACATTTATAAGCATCTCATCCATCATCATTCATATATCATCAACCAAATGTCATTCATTGCATTCACAAATCCATTCCATTAAACCATTACATTCACAAATTATTTAAGTACCATCATCGATTTAATATCATTCAAACATTATAAAACTTCACTACATCGTACAATCAACGCAATCAAGTAGCATACTCAAGTACAACCACTTAGAATCATCACCATTCTTGTCTGAATATTATAGTTCCAACATAATTCGAGTGTTATCAACTACAACACCATCCATTGAGAAAACAACATTCCATTAGGATACTCAAGTACACAACATCATTCAAGTATCATTTCAATCGTCAATATCACCAATAATCAAATATAATTTCACGCATCAAGCAATTTCATAAACTAATACCAAGTAATTAAACATCATTAAGTTAAGTTGAGCAATGAAATAGAATTAGGGTAACCTCACCAAACAATCAATTAAGTGTCAATCCTCACCAAACAATCACATTCATCCAAAACATAGATTGTGACTCGTGACTCATCAATGATCAAGGAAACCAGATATCAATAATCAATAATCACTGTTAACCATCATCAATTATCAATTAGAACATGTAGACGGTGTTCTTCACAATTAGTTGTCCACAATATCATTATAAATAGACATTATTATTGACAATCAAAACTCAACTAAATCCCATCACTCATAGTAAACCAATTAAGGTAACCAATTGGTTTCAAGCATCTACCAAAAGTACTAATCAAACAAGTACTAGTGTATTCAATCATCTACCACAAACAAGTACTAATATATTCAAGCATCTATCACAAACAACTAAATATTTGTTAATTCCATTAAATGAACAATCACATACTAATAAATCACTCATCGATAACCAATATTTATCAAGTATAATACATTCACAAGGCTAACCACTTATTATCATCACTTATCATCAATTAAATACCCAATTATCATGTTCATTGATCAATCATAGCTAATCCGGTAGCCACAATAATCAATAGATCCAATATCATCATCCACAACGAACAATCATCCAATTCACTTAAAACTCATTTTTCATTCATAATGAATTATCAAAGAATCCTACCATACATCAATATCAGCATATGTCAACCAATATCTCCTCATTATTAATAATGAAATCAATCAATATCATCATATGTCAACCAATATCTCTTCATTATTAATAATCAAATCATTCAATATATCCAATATCATCATCCACAACCAACAATCATTCAATTCACTTAAAACTCATTTTTCATCAATAATGAATTATCAAAAAATCCTACCATACATCAATATCATCATATTTCAACCAATATATCATCATTATTAATAATCAAATATTATTCAAAGAAAACAAATATTCATCCTCTATGTTGAACAATCAAAATTTTCCTAAACCATAAGCAACCAACAATCTAGTCATCCTCAAAATCATCATAAATCATCAATATAAATAAATACAATTCTATTCCCATCATCAACGACCCACAACTAAGACAATCAAATGTTGTTATTCATAATAAAAATCCATAATCAAAGAAACTTTACATAATTTTTACACTTAATCATCATCAATGATGCACATCTATTAATATCTCACATGTTCATCCAAAATCATGGTCATGTTTTGTCTCTATATATTCAAATATAAAAACAATATAGCCAAACTTCTAAACAATTCAATACTAGAGAAATCAAACATCCACTAGAAGGTACTGAGACATTTACTAACCATCAATATCATTGAACTCATTCTTGTATAATCAATAAAGTACTTGTTTCATTCATAAACAAAATCTAGATCAATCAAGTGTCATTAAAGTCTATATATTAATGACATTCAAAAATCACACAATAATTATCCTCTTTGATTTAAAGTCAAAATATATTCCCCTATGTTCTAAAGGCATTATATAGAAATCCATCTGAAAGCATGAACACCTTATTCAATGCTTAGAAGTGTGACTCCATGTTAACCCTAGATACATCTCAAAGCAGGAACACCTTATTCAATGCTTAGAAGTGTGACTCCATGTTAACCTTAGATACATATACACAAATAAATAATTAAGAAATTTCTCTAAGAAAACACTTACAGTGTTGTATCGTCTGTTACTGATTTTGGTTTAAGGATGGATCCCAAGCTTGGAGACCCTAGCTTTTCAAGCATGAGTAACAGTTATGGGGAAATCGGCCAAGTCATCTCAACCAACACGTTTTGTAAAGCGACTTGAGAATATTTCAAAAGTGTAGTTGTCTCCTTATTCCTCAAGGCATATGACTCTAGCGCTGGCTGAAAGAGGTCTCATTAGTCAATTTATGGGCATTTGTCCATCTCCAAGGGCCATGGCTATGTGGTTCTAGATAAACTAGTAAGTTCAGATGAAAGGAAATCTAACCCACCATTTATGTGGAAGTGGATTTTATGCATTCTTGTTTCAAGCTAAAGAGGACAAAGATTTGATATTTAGTAATGGAGCATATTTCTTTAGCACTAACAGTATGTATTGCAATCGATAGAATCTTGACTTCAACCCTGAACATGACGTGCCATATGTTGTACCTATTTGGGTGAGGCTCCCACATCTGCCTCTTCATGGTTGGACCGAGGACACTCTTCAAAGCATTGGAGACTCAACAGGCCAATATATTGATAAATTATATCCAAAGGACAACATGTTTTCATGTGGAGGAATTTGTCTGGAAGTATATCTATAAAAAGGCCTCCCATAATAAATCATGTTGTCTCTAGATAACTGAAAATAGATCTATCCATTAGACTGTGATAAACTCCCATTCAAATGAAAAACATGCCATGAACATTTTGCAAAAGACTGCAAAATGAATGCAGAGGATTTTTTATCTCTTTTCCTATCAAGGACAGGAGGCAACCTTGTAGGGAATTCTTGTGAGAATTTTTAGATACCCTCTTCATTTTTATAGAGGTGGTGCTCCTCTATTTCTTGCTCAGATAATGATTATATTGATATTTATGAAATAATTGGATTTTCATTCATCAAACATGTAATGCTCGCGAGTGGAATTGGAAATGAAATGATTTTGGGGAAACAATTTCAACATAAATAAGGAAAAACAATTTCTTTCATTCCACCATAACCATTTCCCATATCATAGCAAGAGAAAGAAAAATGTTTGAAGCAATAAAAACAGAACATAAAGTAACATAGATGGTCATTTTCAGAGAGATTTAAATGATTTAGTAACACTCATATCATAAGGATGTAAAGGAAACTCATTCTCGATATTTCATGTTTAAATAAAATTCAAAAACCACAAAAGTCATGATCTCCAAAATAGCTCTTTGTGGAGTTTAAATAACAAATACAAATGTGTTGTTCAAAATCAAATAAAATGTGTGCAAAATTGGCACTACATAATATTTGTGATACTTAAATGAGAAAGTAAGAAATATGTTCATCCTAACGGACTAGGATGGGGCTCCCATGGACCATATATTAAGCAGAGGTAACTTAGAACACAAAAAGGAATCAGTCACGAAATTAGTGTCACACACAAATAACCACATTTGGATGACAAGACAAGATGATTGCACACTAGGAAAGAAGAAAATCGAGGGAAATGCTTCAAAAAAGACTTATGCTCACAAAAATGGAATCATGGGATGGCGGTTCTACTTGTCGCTTTTTTCCTTTCTCTTTAAATAAGAAGCAACACTATCAAACAGAACTATCATAATCATTTATTTAATCTTCAAGATCATGGTGGGACAATTATTGCCTCTAACACACCCTTTAGCCATTCTTGAATATATTCACTTAACGATGCTATGGTTATATCATTTTTAACTATAACCTTGAATAAATCATCTTCAATACTCTTCAATGTGTCACATTGATGTTTTGAAATGGATTCTTGGTCTTCATTCTCATTCACAAAACTAACTAGCCAGTGTGAGATCTCATCCTCTGGAAATTTCATGATGTCATCAAATTTTGTTCCCCATGCGACCCTTAGCATACCCAATTCAACTTTTGTTTGATCTCTTGTCAACAACATCGAATCCTTTATCAAGGTTGGGCCTTCGAGTTCCTTGATGATATCCTCCACCTTCAAAAACAATGTGCTTCTCCTCCCTTCAAAATCATTGTAGGTGGTGATCAATTGCCAAAGGGTATCTATCTGCATGAGCCAGCTAGCAAGTATGTACCTCAATATATTTTTAAAATGGAAATATTGTTTCCATATTGTAAGCTCATATATGCTTGATATTATTGCAATGAAAGTACGTAATGCATTTTTATAAAAATGTTCATCGGTTTGTAAATCCTTTTGCAATAATTATTTAAGTGAATAGACACTTCCAGTCAGACACCTGCCTCTATAGCAATCTCCATACCTTCCATGATTATGATGAGTATTTTATTAAATTTTTCAACAACATGTTTTCTAACACCCATCAACAGTTTCGCAACCCTTGTAACTTTAGAGCTTGATCTGGTTACTTCCTCAATAAATTCATCTCAAACTATCATAGACAAGGGTTATGCAAATGACGAAAACAATGTATCTTAATACATAAGTGCATTCAATTATTGTCAAACTTCCATTTTTTACCAAAAGGACTTCTTACAAAATTATTTATTTGGGATCACGTTGGCCAATGATTTTAAAAGATGCCTTAAATGGGTGGAAAAGTGTGAGCAACATCAAAAAGAAAGTAAAAAACCTCATATTAAGGCTACAATAAGATCCTCCCAATTCCTCTGATGCATCCTTTTGAGATTTGGTGAATAGAGCTTATCAAACTTTTCATACCAGCCAAGAAAACATGATTTCAATATATGGTCGTCACCACATCCTTGTACCCTATGTGGGCCAAAGCCAAATTTTTCAAGACCACAAAAGTGTAGGTGATTGCAAATTTTTTATTCAAAGATGTGTTTCACATATTTGAATACTAGATATAGATAATCCTCAAGCAAAGCATCCATTTCATAACAAAGATGTTCACCAGTTTGACTCAAATGTTTTCAAAATTATACATCAAAAGAGTAGTAAGTATTAGCCAGCGAAGAATAGATAGGCCAAGATGATGAATAAAGTGATAGTCTCAACCTTGACCAAGGCATGTGACTTGAGGAGGATAGATTAAGACGATTTTATATGTGCTACTCTTTAGGCATACCAAACAATGTGGAAGAAACAATAAGGGAAAACCCTTTCCCCGCTGACTTTTAATAAGGAGACTATTAGGTTGATTGACTACTAGGTCCCATAACCACTAAGCACAATCGTAGAAAGATTACATATCGAGTAGTCAATCCAAAACCAATTATAGGATTTGTAATGATTAGATGAGGATCAACTATTGGCCACTTTCCAACAAGAAATGTTTAAAATTACAATGAAGAGATACCAAAATATCAAGCTAAATAAACATGTCTTCAAGGACGAGCAGTAGGTCCTTTTGTATGATAGTTGAAAGAAAGACAAGTTGGATAAATTAACATATGCTTAATTGGGACCCTAAGAGTTGAAGACATTGTACAAGAATGGATCTTTCAAACTAAAAACCTTGGAAGGCATACATTTTACATCGTTCAAGTGAACACTTCCCAATTGAAGAGATTCTTCCACTGAAGACAAGATTGTCAAGGCTCTATCCTAGATAATTGTGTAGAAAATGGGTTATGAGACCCCTAGAGATCATACGAGGGCCAATGCAACACATCCAAACAAGTTACAACTAGGTTCAAATGAAGGTTGCCAAGGTAAGGCAATGAAATCAATTGAATTTGTTATTTACTAATGGTGTTTGCAAATGAAATAAAGTTGTAGGGTTCGAATGGGGTAGCTACCCACACAATAACCAAGAATAGAATAGGCCTTCGAACATTCTTGTCATTGGAGTGAACAGGTGGGGGAGCCACCAAATCCTATGAACACTGAATCTATAAAGGATGGACACTCAATCGAGGAAACTCCAACAAAGTAGTCACTAGACCCATTCAAGGGTTAATGGGACCTCCATTGGAAACAACCCTTGAAGAAGATATCAAAGGTAGGACACAAAGAAATTGTGGTTCAATACTCAATGGAAGGTGATCTAATGGATGGGCATGGTCACTACAAATCATTGAATATAGGATGATGTTGATTGAGCTTTTGTGTTTTAAGCAAGTTTCATCTGCTCAATGGACAATTTCCCCAACATATAGAAGTTGATCATGGGTCCTTTCAAATTTCAAACACCACTATCAAAAAAACACTAGAAGAAGACATGGCAAGAGTGCATAGAAGGTGACCCAATCTCAAAAGAACCCATTGGAAAACACATAGTTGTGGCACAACTGGAAAGTAGTGAATGGAAGAAAAAGGGCAAAGACAAAACCAACAGAGTTACCAACTTGACGATAATCCTCTAGGGTTATCGTGTTTTTAGAGGTCATATTTAGTGTTTGATTTTACTTATGTTCCAAAAAATGGTGCTTCCAATAGCACCATTTTCGAGGGGCTACCAAT
>ML777446.1:135772-145874 GCA_009831015.1 Picea engelmannii | reverse complement strand
ACTTACTTATTCTCGCGCCCATGATTATTTAAGAATTGAATGACATGTTGCCTGATGAATGAGACTTGCGCGCAATGGAAGAATCATGTAATGTAATGCTTCATGTTAAATGCTACGGTAATGATTTCTTTTTATTATTAATTGATTGGCAAGGTGATGGTAATATAAATGTAATGTTGATTTATTTTATGTTAAAGTTATTATAACTTCATTGCATTGGTAGCATACAAGGAGTAATGTGATTGGTGATTGATGTTTTAGTTGCAAGTTTATTATAACATAAGATGTGAGGTTGTTAAGATAATGTTATTGTAATTTTATGGTATATGTAACATATAGGATGTATTGAGATTGTTAATTAATTTCAGGGTTAGTACTATAATTGGAATTGTCCAAATTCACAGTAGTATGATATTAGACTCTTCGATTTGATAAAGCTAGTTGCTCTGTATATAAGTCTGTGTGTGTGATTATTTTTGTGTAAAGAATCCAGTGCTGTATCAAGAGTCTCAGGCCCTTTAAAGGCAGGGTTTCCACTCTTGCGACACACCTCTAAGTTCGTATCAGTAGTCTCGGGCTCTTTAAAGGCAGATTTCCCACCACTGCGACCTCCTGACAAAGATTACTAGTTTCTGCCTGAGCAGTCAGCCAGGAGCCTATATGACATTCTCTCTCTCCGGAGAAGAGAACTAAGATTAAACGATCTACTTTCCTGTGAAGAAATAGTAAAATCTACTACTATGCATTCTTCCATCTGTGTTCGTACTGTACATAACACAGTATGGCGTTTAATGCTTGCAGTTACTTGTTGTGCGCCTTATGTCTATGGTCGTTTAATGCTTGCAGTTGCTTGTTGTGCACCTTATGTCTATGGTCATTTAATGCTTGTAGTTACTTGTTGTGCGCCTTATGTCTTCTTGTTGTGATCATCGTGGTTGTGTCTATTCCTTTTTACACGCGCGCACACACCTTAAACAAAAAAAAAAATTGCACCTGTTAAAGAGTTGGTGTCGTAATGAGGAGGACTCCACAGTGTGAAAGAACCCCAACTTTGTAATCAATACCCACAAGTATAAGGGAAATCATGTAATGTAAATAAAACTTATCAATTTTGACCCTGTCAAACAGGTTGACAAATAGGGCACTTGATCAAAGTTGACCTTGTCAAGCAACCACTCAACTATAAATACAGAGGCCATGAAAGTTAAATAGGTTCTACGTTATTATCTTATGAATGCCCCTATGCATTGTTTCTCTATAACATTGATATGCACTTTCAATAGTGGATTTTCCTCTCATGCACAATTTGTTTCCCACTATAACCTTTGGTGTCTCTTGGTGGCGATATTTATTAGCACTGTTGGATCATGGTAATGGTATTTTTTTTCCTCGAAATGTTGATTTCCTAAACAATTTCCTCTTTGTTTATTCAAGTTAAGAGTGCAAAGTTTTGTGAGTGTTGCTAAGTTATTTCCAATTATGCATTAGTTTTTGGGTATGTTAGGCATAAAATATTTTAGTTATTTATTCAATGCTAAGTTGATGCTTGGTCAAGAAGTTTGGTACACTTATACTATTTCAAGTTGGGGTTGTTACAAAACCCAATAATCCTTATGACACAAGGTATTCCCTTACATCATTGATCTATAAACTCCCTTGGATATTCTAATGGATAGTTTGTCACAACAAACCTACTTGATGTCTTAAAATATGTTGATTTTTTACACTCAATTTTGTTGGGATTACAACAATTATAAGCTCATTGGGGAGGATTTAATATTCAATATATTATCAAACTATGTTATTTGTATGTTCAATATACAACCATTACATTGAGGCAAAGCTATATTGTGTAGAAGTTTATACGTGTGTCAGCATTCAAACAATGAAGGACTACATACATAACATGTTTTAAAAATTGCAACGAAATAGAAGCTACAACAAATACAATATTTAGCACACGTATTTACCCTAGAGAAACCCATGAGGGAAAAACTCCAACCATAACTAAATATTTGTTCCTTGTACTTATTCTCTTCAAGTTTACAATGCAAACTACAAAGAAATTTAACTCACTAAGGAGTAACTAGACACTTTGAATTTCTACAAACTTTTACAGTGTTTCCCTTCTTTCTTGGTTATATTCTACTCTTTCTCCTCCTTTTTTTGTTTTTCTATGGAACAGAAAACAAAATACCCCTTTCTCCTCTTGTCGCTAAGGTTTTAACTCCATCTCTTAGTTTTTAAGGTTAGGGATGTGGATACCCTCCCTCTGATTAGGATTAGGGTTTTGTATCCTCTAAAATATTCTTGGAAATACATAAGTGGCTAGCTCCACAAGTGTGAATAATGTACAATGTTGGTGTGGCTTCCACTTGGAAGTGTGGTGCTCAAAGCAATTGTCCACCTTATGAGATGATAACTTTCTCATGAAAACTTGAATTAAGGGGTTTGATATACTGTCAGAAAATATCTTGACAAATCTACTCCATGATGAGCCAAGTTGTTCCCATTCTCGTTGTTTTGGGTCCCATTAAATATTGTTTCAGGCGCAAAATGGGCCCCAAAAGTTCAAGACTTAAAATTGCTAAAATTTGGGGTCTATCCTAAGATGACCCCTAACATTACCATAAATCTAATAGTTTCCACTTCATAAGGTGCCAGTAAGGAAATAAATATATATTGATTAATGTCTTATCATACCTCCCCATTTTAATAAGCTTTTAGTCCCCAAAAGATTTAATTTTGAAAGATATGAAGAAAACTTCTCACCTCTCTCCTAAAAGTTTTTAAAATTTCTATTATACTTCCTCATTATTACTTATCTTGAAAGTGGTTTCTTATGAAGGCATCTTGCTCCCAATTTGTTGCTTCATCTCTTTTGATCAAAGTTTCCTTGAAATTGATTTGAGTCCCTACTAAAGAACTACCCCTACCTGTTGAATTATTGTAACTTCAAAGAATATTCTAATTATATTTGAGTTATTATCTTATATATCAAATCCCCTTTTGCAGATTGATCATGTCGAGTCTTGTATAAGATCAAATCCCCTTTTTTGGATTGGTCAAACCATATTTATATGGTGGTATTTGTAAATTCGTCCCCTAGTGTTTATAAAGTGGTTTTAACCACTTCTAGAAGAAGTCGGCCTTACCAAGTGAAGAGACATAACCCTAGTTCCTCACTTACACACTCTCACACTCACTCATCTAGTGCGCATATCTTGAAGGTAGTTGTAGTTGCAGGAGGAAGGAGAAGAGAGGTGCATGCTCAGTCTTAGTTTATTCTTGGTGTTTTGGTTTTAGTTTTGACATTGTATTGGCAATCTATTATTGAGGAATTTTTGCTGGATTTTCTCCCCCATGAGGGTTTCCTAGGATAAAATGTTGTGTACCTTGTGATTGTGTTTCTTTCAGTGATCATCTTTATGTTGTTTTTTTGTAAATGCATTGAATGCTCATGTAATTTGGAAATAACCTAATAACATCATTAAAACTTAACACTACCATGTTCCCACCTTGGAATATAACTAGAATGCCACATTTTCAGCATCCTCTGCATTCCATATATTGGTCATGGTGGACTACATAATAATAATAATAATAATACCCTAATTTAAGGTCAAACCCTAGCCTGACGCCAAATTGATGTATGTGGCCCCCTTATTCGCAAGACTCCACACAACAATATATATCATAATGCATCATTTACCCCATCTGCAATGCTGATATGCTTCCAAATACAATATACCAACAACATCAGTTTCTCATAGAATCTTCAAGATGGCTTGTAGTTTCTAACTATTGGGGATTGGATGTAACTTGATCCGAAACAGATAAACATAATTGTAGATAATCGAAGAGGAATAAGTTTCAAACATAAAAGGTGGTGTCAAAAGACATTGTTACAACACTTAAGCACAACACATTGTGATCAAAACATCACAAAGTATGTTGGACATCTTGTACACAACAAAAACAATGATAATAATGATGACCCATCATGTCTACTATTTATAGCTTCAAGATCTAATCAATTTCCTTGGAATCAAGAAGATATTTTCCACATATAACCATCGGTGGTTAGAGTTGACTCCGTAAAATCTACGTTGTCTAGTCGGATTGAAAAGGATGCTCGACTCGACCATCCATGAGTTCAACTCATAGTCGATTGCTCGATCCACCATCCAATTATATTTGATAGTTGGTCGATTATACGATCGACAGGATTTTTGACTACTCGACTCACTGATGTAGAGATCTAGTCGATCACCCAATTGATTGTTTCCAGATGTAGTGTAATGCCTTTCATATAGAGCCTCAAAATAAATAAATAAATCTATTCATCTTCTTACAAAATAAATTCAATTTAGTTCAAGGTTTTCCTTTCATGATTTTCTTTACAGCAGCATAATAATCAATAACAACATAAAATGCACAAAATACGTACCTCTATCTGCATATTAGTTGATTTAGTGCTTGGGTCTCTTGTTCGTGAGCTTTCCCAAACTTCCCAACTGAATATTAACCTCCCAATCAACTAGAAATAGCCTCTACTGCTCCCTAGCTCCAGGAATCCTTGCAGTTTCCTGGCCCCAGAGCCCAAATTTCCCAGCAACAGTAGTGCCCCGTGAGAGTTCCCAAAACAATTTGTTTTCCCCTTTTCCTCCTCCTCATCTTGCATAATTTTCTCCAAAACAAAAAAATGAGCCCCCTTACATGTCCTCTCCTCTCTTCATTATCCTCCCCTCTCCTTCAATTCCCCAACTACCTTATCCCCCTCATTAATTCCCCAACAGCCTTATCCTTTCATTAATTACTTCACCTACCTTTTAATAATAAAATAATAAAAAGACTCATTTAATTTATTTTGATAATTAATTAAATTTAAATTATAAACTATGAAAATTGAATAATCAATTTGAGATGTTACATAAACCCACCCTTCAAGAAACTTCGTGGGAAATGTCTCCACCCCTCCTAATAGGACTAGGGTCCACACCCTACTATGGAACATACAATGGAATTGTGTTGCTGGGAATTTTGTCATCGTATATTCAGTTTTAGGTCGTCTCACCACCTGAAAAAAATTCACTCGTCCACATATCATAGCAATGCATTTGAACCAATATGATTTCACATACAAAATTTATACCATATTGTTTCATGGTCGATGTTCACGACATCAACCATGAAACAATATGGTATAAATTTACAATACAAGGGTAACGTTACACGATTCATACATCCACAACAAATAATCAACATCATCAATTTAAAACACTTATACATACTAGTGTACATGTGCAAGGCATGCATGTGTAGCTAGCACATACATAAATCACACATGCACTAATGACAATAATTATCACTACTAAAGTAATTCTTGCATGTGTCTAATCCAATCAACAAGACCATCCATTTCATAAAACATAGTAGACCAATTAAATGTTTTTGAAATCTCTAAATTATAATAATTTAGCACAAGCAACATTCACTTAGATAAGTGTAGTTCAGTTAAGCAAATATAATACACACACACACACACATATATTAAAATGAGGAAATCAAGAAATTCTACCATAAGGCGAAAGCCCCACACACTCTCAACTACTACTAGTCATCCTTCCTCCCTATCCTACTTTGTTGGACTATCCTACTTTGTTGGACTCTCAACTACTACTAGTCATCCTTCCTCCCTATCTTCCATCCCTATCCTTCCTTTGTTGGACTATCTTGGAGCGTCAACTATATTGACCTAACTCCAAATAGAACCTGTAAGCGGAAGTGTCAACTCTCTTAACCAAGCTTCTCGATCAGGCAACTAACAGTCATCATCACACATCTAGGGAGGCGTGAGCTAACACCGTCCTCCCATGACTCCAGGTTTCAGAGGATACATTGTGGGAAATGTCTCCACCCCTCCTAATAGGACTAGGGTCCACACCCTACTATGGAACATACAATGGAATTGTGTTGCTGGGAATTTTGTCATCGTATATTCAGTTTTAGGTCGTCTCACCACCTGAAAAAATTTCACTCGTCCACATATCATAGCAATGCATTTGAACCAATATAATTTCACATACAAAATTTATACCATATTGTTTCATGGTCGATGTTCACGACATCAACCTTTTATCATCATTATTCTTTCACTATTTAGTATCCTATTGACCTATATATTAGTCTATAACACAAACCCATACATATCCATGCATTATCATCATGTAAATTCATTTAATCATAATCTTAATCCGATATCCACATACCAACAACTTTAAATGTCAAAATTTTCAAGTTAGAAACAGATTGCTTAATATCCAGCATAATTCAAATAACGTTAAACATTCATAGAATTGATATTCACATAGGTTCATATGTCTTAAAAATTCAATTATATCATTAATAGTTTCACATTGAATAGAAAATAAAGATTATTAGGCCTTAAGTAATTCTAGTTGTCTAAGTCAAAAGGTAGCATTACATTCACCCAACTTTTGGGAAAACATATTCCCGAGGTGGTCAAAAAAAGTGAGGGATGATCTCGTCATAAGGTCTCGGCATCCTCCCAAGTAGCATATCTTGGGCTATATGTGTCCCACTAGACCTTAACTTGGTCTACCAGACGGTTCCTGAGTTGTTGGACCCTACGGTCCAATATGCGTAATGGTTCGACCATGAGGGTTATCGTGTCTGATACTTGCAACTCCTTCCAATTCAGTTTATGAGATTCGCCAGCCACATAATGACATAGAACAGATACATGAAAAGCATCATGATTTTTATGCAAGTGGGGTGGCAATACAAGACGATAGGAAATAGGTCCAATTCTCTCTTGGATTTTGAACGGTCCTATAAATCGAGGTGACAACTTTGTCCCCTTCCCGAACTGAATGGTACTCTTATTAGGCCTGATACGAATGAAAACTTTATCTCCCACTTTATAACTTTGGTCATTCCTATGTGCATCAGCATAACTTTTCTGTCTATCTTGTGCTTCCTTTAGTCGCTGACTAATATGAATCACATGTTCCTCCATCTCTTGAATCAATTTTGGCCCAACTGTCACTCGGTCTTCTAACCTTTCCCAACTCAATGGTGTCCTGCATGGCCTTCCATACAGAGCTTCATAGGGTGGCACTCCAATGGAGCTATGAAAATTGTTATTGTAGGTGAACTCTACCAAGGGTAGGTACTTCTCCTAATGGGTTTGATTATCCATAACATACATCCTAAGCATGTCTTCCATAACCTGATGTACTCTATCAGTTTGCCCATCTGTTTCAAGATGATATGTTCTTCTTAAGTTCAACTGACTTCCCAACGCTGACTGCAAACTTGTCCAAAACCTAGATGTGAATCGGGAGTCCCTATCTGAAATGATCTTCTTGGGTAACCCATGCAAATGGATGACCTCACTTATAAACATGTGTGCCACATCAGTGACATCATAAGTATCTCTAACTGGAATAAAATGAGCACTCTTGGTCAACTTATCAACTATCACAAGAATGGAATTATGTCTATGTGATGTGAGCAGCAATCCCACAACAAAATCCATAGAAATGACTTCCCACTTGGACATAGGAACATCATGAGGTTGTAGGATACTTGTCAGGTCGTGGTGGTTAACATTCACTTGTTGACACTCTAGGAACTTGGTGATGAAATGGACTACATCACGCTTCATGCCTACCCAGAAGAAAAGCTTCTTCATGTCCGCATATATTTTCTTCACACCCGGATGTGCACAATAAATTGCTCTATTGGATTCCTTGAGTATGATGCTTCAAATATCCCCACCTTCGGGGATGTACATCCTTCCCTAATATCTCAACAATCCATCTGCTTCCAAGATATATCCTTCATACTTTTGATCTACTTGTCTCCCACTCTAGAGGGTTTAGGTAACCTCTAAATACCAACTATCTCCAAGAATTTTCCCCAACACACGCTCCCTCAGATTAAATTTTAAGGGTACCAAGGAGAAGACACATGGTCTCCTACTCAAGGCATCCAAGACCACGTTCTCATTTCCTTTAATGTACGAAATTCCAAAATCGTACTCACTCATAAACTCACTCCATCGCCTCTTCCTAGCATTGAGATCCCCTTGAGTGAAGAGATGGTTTAAGCTTTCATGGTCTGTTTTGAGCTCAAAGCTTCGCCCCACTAGATAATGCCTCCAAATCTTCAAATCTAGTATTACAGCTACCAACTCTAAATCATGAGTATCGTAAAAATCCTCATGTTGCTTCAACTTTCTTGATGCATACGCTATCACTCCTCCATCCTGCATTAGCACGGCCCCCAATCCTTTCTTCGAGGCATCCGTGCAAACTGTGAAGTGTTTTCCCATATCCAACACTCATAGAATCGGTGCACTAGTTAGTAACCTCATAAGCTCGATGAATGCAATATCACATTCTTTTGTCCATTCATACCTGACCCCTTTGCGCTGCAAGGTGGTGATGGGTTTTTCTATTTTAGAGAACCCTTCCACAAACCTCCAATAATAACCCACTAGCCCCATGAAGCTTCTTACCTCATGAACATTTTTCGGCACTAACCATTCCATAATGGTCTTTACCTTTTCTATGTCCACAAAGATTCCTTCACCGGAAATGATATGACCTAAATAGAAAATTTCTTTATGGAAGAAAGAACACTTTGACAAATTTACATACAATTTCTTCTCTTTAAGGAACGACAACACCACTCGCAATTGTTCCTCATGTTCTCTTTCATTCTTGGAATAGATGAGGATATCATCCAGGAATACCTATACAAAGAGGTCTAAGTAATTTCAGAATACATCATTCATGAGTTTCATGAATACTACTGGTGTATTGGTCAAACCAAAAGGTACTACGACGAACTCGTAATGTCTAAACCAAGTTTGAAATGCAGTTTTAGGAATATCGCCTTCCTTAATCCTTAACTGGTGATACCCTGATCGTAGATCAATTTTTGAGAAAATTGTCGTTCCTTTCATCTGATCAAAGAGATCATCTATTTGTGGCATTGGGTAGCTATTTTTCACTATAGAACGGTTCAAGTCCCTGTAATCTATACACAGTCGTAAGGAACCATCCTTATTTTTCACAAAATTTACTGGTGCACCCCAAGGTGAGACACTAGGCCTTATTAGCCCTAAGTCAAGTAGTTCCTTCAACTGCATCTGCAACTCACAAGGTTCTGGCGTTTTCATTCTATACGGAGTCTTGGAAATTGGCTCTGCACCAGGTTTTAGCTCAATGGTAAAATCAAGCTCCCTCTCATGAGGTAACCATGGAAACTCTTTCGAAAAAAAATCCTTAAACTCCGACAATACTGGATATTGATCCAAGGAGGGTCCTTTCCCTTCATTCACTACTTACACTACATATAATCGACAACCTTGCCTCATGCAATTTTTAACCTTCATGGTCGAGATAAATCATAAAGACACCTTCCTCCGTACACCATGGATCTCTACTGACCTCCCTTCGTCATCAACACCAACCACCCTCTTCGCAAAACAATCTACCAAAGCTTGATGGGATTCTAACCCATCCATTCCAATGATTAGGTCATATGTAACAACCCAAATATCAACATGTGGATCGATCCCTTCTAGGTCAATTTTCATTGGAACTTGTTGTCAGTTGATTATTGGGATGGAACTTCTTGTCTTGTGTTTCCAAGTAGGGTGTTGATTTCATCCCCACTCTATTTCAGAATTGTGATTCTTCTTAATAATTGAAGAATGTCGTTTATATTCATATTGATTTTTCATTAGTTAGTGCATTGAGAAAGACAATGAATTTTGTGATTTGGATAAAGATAAGGAATATTTTAATCTTGCGTCTTGATTTCAATGTTGTAACATTTGTAGTTTGTCACATCTAGTGATTTTTTGGTTGATAACATTCCAACATAAGTGTCATTCTTATTTATGATATCAATTGGATCTATATTTGTTTCCTTCTCCATGGTTTGGATTTTAATCTCATCAAATTGTTTCTTGATCTCACTTCATGGAAACCCTTCACTTGATAACGCTTCATTAGAAGCAACATTTGTCAATAAGTTTTTTTTTTTTTGTTTTTTTTTTTTT
>ML777446.1:121102-135739 GCA_009831015.1 Picea engelmannii | reverse complement strand
CATCTTTTAACTTCATAATTTGTGCAAATAGGCTTTGATTATGACTCCTTAGGCAAGAATTTTCTTCATCTTTATCTGATAACTTCTTATCGAATTTCTCCTTGAGATATTAAATTTGTTGTTGTGATACTTGATCATTTTGCTTATATTTTCTCACCTCTAGTTTTAAACAATAGATTTTATCATTAAAACACTTGGTTTCTCCTCTACATTTTTGTAACTTGCTTCACATCAATTTAAAAAGTATTTTTTTTGTTTACAAATTATGAAAAAGTGTCATTAGTTGCTTCTATCATTAATGTCATATTTAATAGATGATATTGTCCTTGGCTAATAATAACCCCTTGTTAAGTGACTCTTCAAACCGCTCAAAATAGGAGGCCTTTTGCTTCGAGAGCAGAGCCACAACCATGGTTGTCAGGACCGCTGCCATTCCGCACATGTTCAACAGTGGCCCATGGATTCTGGTGGGAACACAACCTATTTCAGTTCTTCTTCTTCCTCATCACAATCCGCTAATGTTGGGTTTGTGTAACAAGGCGAAATGAGTACCCATTTTGTCGTGGTTTCTGGTATTATAGGCGTTCACGGATTTCGAACTCTGGTAAGGATTTGGGTTCCTCTCTTGAATCATGGGGATTCAGATTGTATTGTATGTTGTGTGTGTGTATATATATATATATATATATATATATATATATATATATATATATATTAACTTCAAACTTTGGTCAGATCACCTCCCTCTGTAAATTCATCAACTTTCTTCATGTTGAGTGTTCCTTGTTTACAGTAGTTATTCAAATACACACACGTTGCAAAGATGTTCTACTTCTTTTTTGAGTCACGGTGAAGCAAAGCGAATGACCATGTTGTTTTTTGGATGACTGGAAGGCCTGGTTCTAGCAGTGAACTGGTTGTGTTCTAAGAGAATGGACCTTTCAATATTACAGACAATTTAACTCTGGCCTAGACTGAGTATGGATGGGACAAGGCATCAAATCTCATTCACTTGGAAATCAAAATACAAGAGAGTTAACAACATCGATCCTATAACAGCATGCATGGGGTCATTGCAATGCATGGACTCTTTGATGGCATGTAAGTAAGGAATAAGAAGACTTACTTCCCTTGATCATTATCTGCAACATTATCGGGGTTTTTCTTTGGACATATATAGGAAAAGTGATTGGGTATATCTGATATATCTCAAAAACCAATTGGGTGTCTCTTCAATGCAAAGAAATCGTTGAATTAGATAGTTAGTGTCTGTGCAAATCCATTTGGCTTCTATATTGTTGAAAAAAACTATTGGGTGTACAGGGTTTTCTCTATGAAAATTCATTGGGTAAACATAAAAAAAAATTGTGAAAATTATGTTGGGTATAGACAGTTTTTTTTTGTGTGTGTGAAGATTCATTGGGTGTAGATGTTTTATTTCTGGGAAAAAACATTGGTTTTACACATATTTTTATGTGACAAGTCATTGGGTACACTATTTTTTTTTGTGAGTATCATTTGGGTTTACGGTGATGGGTAGTAAGTGGAGGAAGGAAAAGAGTGCCCCAACATTGAATGACTTTGGCAGACATAGGTGCACTTAGGTCCTCTCATTATGGGCACCTGATTCCTTTAAGGTCTCCTTCGCCTATGGGATTCATAAAAACATGTAGCAGGGCCTCCAGGGTGGGTTTATTGTTTTGATTTTCTTTTGTTTTAATAAGAAACGATATACTGATGTTTCAAATGGGTTTTGTTTTTCGAGACGTGAGTATCCATTGTATTATTTGTTGTCTAAGTTCTAGAAAGTTTGGTAGGCTTTGTAGTTTGTGTGGAACTGGGATTTTTCCCGAAGAAAATCAACAACTCTCATACGAAAATAGCAGCGAGGTGACAACAGCATTGAAGGGAACATATGATCATGAGAATGAATTCTAGAAAGTATACCCACAACCCTCAAATGAAAAACAAATCCCTAAGACAGAAGCCCTAGAAACTCTAATTTCTGAGCTACTTGCTAACATTTCTGCTTCGAAGGTAGCCTATGCACAGCTTCAAGTAGCCCACATGCCTTATGATCAAGTGAGAAAATAAATATGGCAGATAGGTCATTGCAGAGCTCAAGAATTCATGCAGTGAGAAGGAGAAGCCCCGACATGTAACAACCCAAATCGGATTGCAGTTGAAGAGGTTGCAGACCATGTTAGCACAAAGACAAAATCCCAGTGTTGTGGGTGGTCAACCCAAGTTTCAGTTTTGAAACCGAGCTCCGATACCATATGTAAGGCCTTTCATATAGAGTCTCAAAATAAATAAAAATCTATTCATCTTCTTACAAAATAAATTCAATTTAGTTCAAGGTTTTCCTTTCATGATTTTCTTTACAGCAACATAATAACAACATAAAATGCATAAAATACATACATCTATGTGTATATTATTTTATTTTATCCCTGGTTCTCTTGTTCTTGAGCTTGTCCAAACTGCCCAACTGAATATTAACCTCCCGTCCAACTAGGAACAACCTCTCTGACTCCCTAGCTCCAAGAATATTTGTGGTTTCCTGGCCCCCAAGCCCAAAGTTCCCAGCAACAACAGTGCCCCGTGAGAGTTCCAAAAACAATTTGTTCTCCTCTTTTCCTCCTCCTCTTCCTCCTCTTGTAGAATTTCCCCCAAAAAAAAAAAATGATCCCCCTTCTAAGTCCTCTCTTCTCTTCTGTATCCTCTCCTCTCCTTCAATTCCCCAACTACCTTATCCCCCTCATTAATTCCCCAACATCCTTATCCTTTCATTAATTACTTCACATACCTTTTAATAATAAAATAATAAAAAGACTCATTTAATTTATTTTAATAATTAATTAAATTTAAATTATAAACTATGAAAATTGAATAATCAATTTGGGTTGTTACATATAGGTCGACCGCCCAACTGAGTGATTCTAGGAGAAGTGTGATGAACCATCATAACTTGATGTTCCAACACCCCCCCCCCCCNTAGGAGGTGAAATTATGTCAATAGGACACCCCCCCATAATTGCATATTCCTGAATCTCAAGTATCGTACGGAACTTGATAAACCTAGATTCAGAAAATGGCTTATTGAATATATCAACTACCTGATCATATGTTTTGCAATAGAAAAAAGAGACAATGTTCTCATGAACCAACTATCTCAAATAGTGAGCATGGAGCTCAACATGCTTCATTTTATTATGGACAACATGGTTTTCAACAACTTGAATGACACTTTGACTGTCACAGTAGATGGTAGTTGAGGTCCTGAAAGGAAATCCAAGCTCATATAGATGTTGGAGAATCCAAATTGCCTATGTACCACCTGCATCAAGGATTCCATGGTATTTTGCATCTAGAGTCAACAAGGAGATGATCTTTTGTTTCTTGCATGACCAAACCAACAATTCAATGTTGAAGCGAAACACATGAAGAAGTGGACTTATGATCATCACTTCCGCTAGCCCAGTGGGACTAGGTGAAGCCAACCAGTGAATCTAAACTTCGACAATATTGGATACCAAAATGAGTGGTACCTTTGAGATAGCAGACAATTCATTTGACTTCTTTCCAGTGCCTCTCTTTGGGATCTTTCGTAAATCGAGAAACCACACTAATGGCAAAGGATATGCCAGGTCGACTGTGAGTAAAATAAATGAGACTGACGACCAATTGTTGATAGAGTGTAGCATCGACTTAGGGAGTTTGACAGGTTTTGCTCAGATTTACTCCGGATTGAAAAGCGATAACACGGGCCTGACAATATGTCATCTTAAAACATGTCAAAAGATCCATTACACATTGATATTGAGAAATGAAAAAAATATCAGATAATGGTAATACTTGAAGACCCAAAAAAATAATGCAAAATGCCAAGATCTGTCATGTCAAAGGAGTCAGCAAGTTGCTTCTTCAATCTAAGAATGAGATCAGTGTTATTGTCAATTATGACAAGGTCATCAACATATATAACAATAATCAAAGTGTTTCCATGAGTATGAAATACATATAATTTGTGATTAGATTCACAATGTTTGAAACCAAGTTGAAGAAAGAAATTGTCAATCTTAGCATATCAAGATCAGGGAGCTTGCTTCAAACCATAGAGAGACTTCTTGAGTCGACAAACTAGGTTAGAATCTGTCACAAAACTAGGAGGTTGTTTCATGAAAATTTATTTAGATAGTTCACCATGAAGAAAGGCACTCTTCACATCCATCTGATGGATCTTCCATCCAAATCGAACACCAAGAGAAAGAATCAATGGAACGGAATTCATCTTTGCAACAGGGGAAAAGGTCTCAGTGTAGTCGATGCCTTTGTGTTGAGAAAATCCTTTCGCAACCAAGCGAGCTTTATGATGCTCAACAACACCTTCAAAGGAAAATTTGGTCTTGTAGACCGATTGACGCTTCATAACATTCTTTCCTTATGGTCAAGAAACTAAATCCCAAGTGTGATTCTTTGACAAAGAATCCAATTATGTTTTCATAGCCTACTCCCATTCAGGTTTTCATTGTGTGTTTGAGTAGGTAACAAGATCAAAAATTTCAAGTACATGAGTCATCAATGCAACATTGGCATGTTGCTTCTAATTGTGAGTTTGTTGGCCCAAAAAAATATCACCAACATAAACTCCAACAGCTTCAATGGTCTTGGCAGCCCATCTAGGTAGACAAGAAAGGCGTGAATTGTTGTTCATTGCAGAAGGTCGATTAGAAGTCTGAAAAATTTCAGTCGACGGAGATGGAGGACTAGTCAAAATACATATTGAATTACTAGTAGACTTAGAGGTTGACGATCTAGGGAAAAAAAAACAGAGTTTGATTGTTCAGTGGAAGGACTGGAAAACGGAATAGGAGAACCAGAGTCAGAAACAACATCAATGTGATCATTTTGTAACAATCCAAAGGAGACATTCAACAACTTGATTCCAAAAGACTTCTCATCAAACCATACATTTCATCTGATAAAGTAGCCCATCATGATGCAAGCATGACTCTTTGCATCCAACTTCTTTCTGAAATCATCAGAAATGTGAGCCCAGGAAACACATCCAAACACATAGTGGTGGTCAACTGAGGACTTTCTTCCACACCATCGTTTGACTAGAGTCACCAAAGGAACAACTCGAGTCGAGATGCGATTGAGAAGATAGTTTGCACAATAGACAGCTTCAACCTAGAAGTGATGAGGAAAATATTTGGCATGTAAAATACATATATCCATTTTGATTAATGTCAGATTCTTGTGTTTTGCAGTGCCATTCTACTAAGGTGTATGAGGAACCGACCACTTCTAGTCAATACCAGATCGAACCAAGTATTCTTCAAAAGGTCGATTTACATACTCGCCACCATTGTCTGGTCTCAGGCACTTGATGGGTCGGCCAAATTGATTTTCAGCAAAAGCTATGAATTCTTTGAACTTTTCAAAGATAAGATTCTTGTTCTTCAAAAAATAAACCCAAGTGAAACGAGAGAGATCAATGAAAGTCAAGATATACCTTGCACCTGCTAAGGAAGGTATATTGACATAGTAAATATCATTGTGAACCAACTCAAGGAGGTTTTGTTCTTGCCATGATTTGTCGGATTCAAAGGGCTCTTGATGATGCTTTCCAAACACACATCCTTTACAGACTCTATCAAGGGGAAAAATGTTAGATAAACCAACAACCATATTTTGAGTAGTCATCGACTGCAAACTTTGAAAAATTAGGTGTCTGATTCGTTTATGCCAATTTTGACTCTGTTCATTAGTGTGAGCAACAAGAGAAGTCGGTTCAGAGTCGGTTCGAGTCAGGTCACAAAATTTATACAAACTATCATTTGGATCGAGAAACCCTTTGATGGCAATCAACCAACCTTTCTTCAAATCTCGAACAAAGAACCGATCTAGTCAAAACTCTACAATTTTACTTGTCTGTGTTAATTGAGAAACCAACAACAAATTGGCGCTAAATTTCAATACATGATATACGTTGACAATTCTCCCATGTCAACATAAACATCACCATGACTAGCAATATTGAGAGAAAAATCATTAGCAACATAAATCTTCCTCTCCGCAGCTTCATCTAAGGAGGTGAATAAGGAAGCATCCTTAGCCATATGATGAGTGCACCCAGAGTCGACTACCCATTCGTTCTACAAAGAATTGTTGGCATGTTTACAAGCGGAGTGTGCTTGTCATTGATGTCAAGAACAACGATGGAAAATAGGAAAGCAAAGAAGAATAGAAGCAACGATGGAAAACAAGAACAGGGAAGACGAGACCCGCAAGAGAAGGTTTGGAGGCCGAAACCTTTGAATACTTAGAAGACCTTCTAAGTCGGAAGAAATCGTAAGCTCGGGAGGAGGAATGACAGTGGTCATTGGATCAGTCTCCAGTAAAGAGGAGTGTGCAGAACAGGAGAAAAGATCTCAGTCGTTGGATCTAGTGATAAATGCACGAAGGTTAATCCTTTGATGAGCGTAGGAGAGTGGACTTGTCAAAGTCCCAAACTAAGTAGGGACCGTCCATCGTCAAGACTGACAGGTGGCACACGATCCTCAACTCCGGAGAAAAACACTTCGATGATTTTTCAGTTTGAGACTTGAAAAACCCGAAGTCCGGAGAATCGAAGAGTCGGAGTATACGACAGCCTTCAGATCAGTTTGAAGTGGAAGAACAGGATAAGCTATAAAAGTAGCATCGCAGAGATATCGAGTCGTCGATTTGAGAACATGATCGACAAACAACATTTAGTTCAGGTCTAAAAGTTGCGAGGAGGTTATTGTTCGGGGATTCTCACTTCGGAAGAATTGGCGACTTGAAAATTCGAAATACTCGAAGTCCCGAAGGCCGAAGTCCCGAATTGAATAAAGATCCACGTCAGTAAGACTACGTCGGCAAGGACACATGGTGCAATCAGATGATGACAAGTGTCAAGTTGATTCGGAATTTCAGGTACGTGAAAATCACAAATACGAGTGACATGTGGCAGCTACTAGGGTCATGACACATCATCAAGTGATGTCACTCCAGGAGTTTTACTTCGGGAGCTTTACCACTAGCACTTGCCCAAAGTTCCAAAGTCCCAAAGTGGTTTGGGGTTGTCCATCATCGAGGAGGACAGATGGCATGAGATCCAGAACTTTGGAATTTTTGTGGATAGGGAGAATGTGAAAATTGCCAAAGACAAATCTCGACCGTTGATCGTCAAGGGGAGTATGCGTCAGCTGATCTGAGATTTCGGAGAAATATCGCTTAAGGATTTCCAATTGAGACTTTAGAATCTCGAACCCCGAATACCCGAAGGGATTGTGACCATCGATCCAAAAGGGACACGCGTCATTGGATTGTGGACTTCGGGTGAAATGCTCCAGGAGTAAGCGGAGTTTGAGAATCAAAACTCCCAAAATGAGAAATCGATCTCGTCCGTTGGTTTGGAGTGTCACATGTCACCTGATTGTTGAGACTAAGGATCATGTGTGGACAAAGGAAAGAAGGCAGAGCCGTCGATTGATGAGGACAAATGTCAGCAGATTTTCCATTCTGAAATATATCCAGTCAACAACAACAACAGGGTTTGAGATTTGAAACTCCCAGAGCCCAGATCACGAAGTAAATCTCAACCGTTGATGTAGGAAGGTGAGATATGGTCCATAGACTTGAGAAGACAAATTTGAATCGTTTGTTCAGGAGCACTGTCGAGATTGTGAGATCAACAGTCGTGCTCCATTGTGGGGCCAGAACATGCTTGGGTCTTAATCTTTCATGAGCAGACTGCAATTGAAACCACTGTTTAGGAGAAAGGATGCATGGAGGCTCGTAGTGAATTGCGGGGCGAAAATTGGGTTTCCCTCAAACTGCCTATCAATGCGCCCGCAATCGCGTGGTCACATGAAGCTCATAGCCCAAGGTCATATTGTGAAACAGAGTTAGAGCTCACTAGACAAAAATCGAGAAGCACCTTTTGAATAGTCGTTTGGTCATCGTCGATGGTCACGTGAAAGGAAGGAGCTTAGAAAGAAAATCTAGCGCTTGCTACAAATTTTTTATCAGGAATGGAAAAGGCACCAAAGGAACAAGCACGTAGAAGTTCTCTCTGTAACTGTCGGAAAGGACTGATTGTAACTACCAGAAACGAAGTGATTGTATCTGCCAGAGAATTCGAAGAGCTTGAGTGTGATTGCCAAAGGAGTTGAAGAGTCTTGAGGTAATTGCCAGTGAAGTGAATATTCATCATTTAAACAATTGACAGATGGAAATGCATCGAAGACTGTAACTGCCAAAGAAACTGAAGAATCTCAAGATAATGACCACTGATGAAGAACAAACTCAGGATGATCGCCAGAGAGGATGAAGAGTTGAGTGTATGCCCTGGAAGAGGACTTGGCATGATAAATATGCACAGAAAAAAGAAGAAATGGTTGCTTCTGTTGAGAGTTATTCATGCGAGTAGAAGCATGTTGTGTGCAAGAGCTGAAACGCACAGAAGAGGCATAGCGCATTAAATGGAAATAATACACAGAACATAAAGCACAGAAGAAAGAGATAGAGAAGAAATGATTATCTAAGAGAGGAAGAGAAAGTTGAGGTGCGCATTCAGAGAAAGAGCATAAGAATAGAAATCTCAAGGAGATGCGGGCAGAGAGACACTAATGCAGGCATAGCAGAGTAGTGTAGCAAAACAGTGATGAGACTGGTAATCCATAGATAAATGTTGTATCACTTTGATAAATTCAAAAAAAAAAAAATTATATTTCAGGGTGGTAGGGAGGTTCTAGGGAAGACTGGTGTCCTCAGAGTTTCAAGTGGGTGCTTGAACACAGGGAGTTGTAGCCTCCATCTAGTTGCAGCCAAAAAAACTAGGGTGGCAGGGTGGTGCAAGGGAGAACTATTGTTCTCTTTTATACAGGTTGGTGCCTGTGTTACTGGAAGTTGGTTCTTCCATCCAGTTGGTGTTGGAACACTTAGGGAGTTGGTGCTTCCTTCTAGTGGGTGCTAGAGAAACCAGGGAGTTGGTGCTTCCTTCTAGTGGGTGCTAGAAAAACCAGAGAGTTGGTGCTCTCAGCAAGTTGTAGCTTGTAAAACAGAGGTTGTATCCTCAAGAAGATTTGGAGCTCATAATAATGATAATGTACAGAAAATAAAGATTACTTATCATATCAATAGGAAGAGGTTTTTTCTCTTTATGGGTTTCCTCAGGAAATATCTATCTCTGTATATTTCATGTGTGTGATTTATGTTGAATATTTTATTTCTTGCATCCCTGCTTTATTGTGATCATCATTTAGTGTTCTATAAAGATTTTAAAATGGGCATAATTGTTTAAGCACGATAACAACTGATTTACTCCCCCTCTCAATTGTCCAACAATTGGTATCAGAGTTGGTTCATTTTATCTAAGGGTAGATCCTAGAGCTTAAACATGACTAGCCATGAAGGAACTTCAACCAATAAGGCCCCCCTGTTCAATGGAACAAACTTCTCCTTCTGGAAAGTTAGGAAGAGAACCTATATAATGGCCCTAGGTGCAGATGTATGGGATGTGGTAGATATTGGTTATGTAAAACCAGTTGTACTAGCTTCTAAGGATGACAAGCTAGAATTCAGCTTCGACTCTAAGGCTATGAATGTTATTCTGAGTGGGCTTGCAGAAACAAAATTTGTAAAAGTTATGCACTTAGAATCTGCCAAAGAAGTGTGGGACAAACTCATCAGTAGTTATGAAGGTAATGAGAATGTAAAGGATGCCAAGCTTCAAACCTACAGATTACAGTTTGAACAAACTAAAGATGAAAGAGGATGAAATTGTTGGGAAGTATTTTATGAGAGTTGAAGAACAAGTAAATGCAATGATAGGACTTGGTAAAAAAATTGAGGATATCTCTTTAGTTCAGAAATTTTTGAGATCTCTGCCAAATAGGTTCAACCCAAAGGTCTCTACTATAAAAGAACTTAATGATTTAAAAGTTCTATCTATTGACCAACTCCTAGGAACTCTGACTGCCTATGAAATAAGGATAGGTAAAGATTAACCCACCTCTAGAGAAGCATCATTTATAGCGGATAAGAATGAGGATTTTGAGCTTGATGAAATTGAAGCGAAATTTGTGAGAAGACTAAAGAAAGGACCAGGCAAGTACCAAGGCAAATTTCCCTTCAAATGTTTTAACTGTGGAAAGATAGATCACTTTGCATCTAAGTGTCCACACAAGAAACAAGATTAGAATTCTGAAGGTGAAAAGAAGTACAAACCCAAGAGATTTGGTAAAAAGAAAAGTCTATGTGTAAACAATGATGACTCTTCAGAAGACACAGATAGTGACTCTTCCTGTGAAGATAATATTAATGACTTTATGCTTATGGACAAAGAGGATTATGATAATAAAGGCACAATAAGTGATGTTGACGATGAAGAAGTTGTGGTTGACTTGGAAGGAGAACTGATCAGTGCTCTAGAAGAAATTGCTAGAATCGAATCTAAGAAGAAAAAAAAAAAATTGTTGATACAGTTCGAGAAAGACAATAAAGGACCTGATGAATACTTTGCCCTACTAAAAGTGGAATTAGAAGAGGCAAAGAAAATAGAGGACATTCTGAAACAATAGCTATTAGAAAAGAAGGCAAGATGTGAAACCTTGGAAGAAGAGGTAGTAAAAACCAGAAAAGAGATGGAGAAGTTTAAAACATTGTATCTCCAAAATATTCCAAGCATTAAAGCCACGGCAGAACTTAACGACATTCTGAGCAAACAGAGATATCCTTTGTTGGAGACTGGTTTAGGTTATGTAAATGGTTCAAGCAGCAAATAGCCAAAAAGCAAAGAGCCAATAAAGATGATCAAGTTCCAAGTCAACAGACAATCAGACCATGAGAGTACTCTATCACCAAAAGCTAATAAAGGCAAGATGATCCCTGATCAAAAACAAAGAGATCAAAAGATGGAGCAATAAATGCCAAGAAGAAGGCCATCCTTCAGGTACCAAAATTTCTTCCATGGCTACTATTTTTACTGTTCTAATTTTGGTCACAAGATTGTAAATTGTCAAATTAAGTTTAGAGGCATGCAACTGAAGAGGTCAAGAAATAAACAATCTCTACAACATAGACCTAAGCAGCCAATGAATAGACAACGTAGTACCAATCACTTTGACCTACTAAACAATGAGCTTGAATGTTATAACTGTCATAACTTCGGCCACAAAGCTGCAAACTTCCATCTGAAGAAGTAGAAGGCAGATCCAAGGATAAATCCTTTAGCTAGAAATGCCAGCACATGGAAAAAGAAAGATGGTGAAAAATGTGGTCTAGTACTATCATCTCAAAAACAAAAAGACCCCTGGTATATAGATAGTGGATGTTCCAAACACATGACTGGAGATAATGATAAGTTTATGTCTATAAGTAAAAGAAAAATAGGAAATGTTACCTTTGGAAATGATGAACCGGGTAAAGGGATGGTGAGTTTGAGTAATGGTAAATAAAAATCCCAGGATGTTTTGCTTGTAGATGGGATGAAACATAATTTTCTCAGTGTAAGTCAAATGTGTGACAAAGGATGTGAAGTGGTATTCACTTCCAAGGATTGTAAAATAAAATCTGTAAATTCAGGTCAAGTGGTGGCTAAAGGCATAAGGACAGAAAATAATGTATATGTGCTGAAAGAAGATAAAGAAGAATGGCATCTAAGAAAACATGATGAAAGTTGGTTATGGCATAGGAGACTTGGACATCTAAACTTTGAACACTTAATCAAGCTCAAAAATCTTGAGGTAGTAAAAGATCTTCCAAGAATATCAAAGCCACAAGACTCTATGTGTAAACCCTGCCAAGTAGGAAAGCTAACCAGGACACAGTTTAAATCCAAGAGCTTTGTTTCAACAGAGAAACCACTCCAATTAGTTCATATGGATTTATGTGGACCATCAAGACAGAAAGGCATGGGGAAGGAAAACTACTTTATGTTGATCATTGATGATTACTCCAGACTTACTTGGGTTTCTTTTCTCAAAGAAAAAACTTAAGCATTTGAGAAATTTAAAATATTTAAGGCTTTAACTAAGAATCAAACATGCAAGAGGTTAAAGGAAGTAAGATCAGATAGAGGAGGAGAATTTATGTCAAGTGATTTCAAGGAATTATGTGACAAACATGGGATCAAGAGAGAATACACAATCCCAGGAACTCCACAACAAAATGGAGTAGTTGAGAGGCAAAATAGAACAGTTCAGCAAATGGCCAGGTCAATGATGAATGAGAAGAACATTGGTCAAACTTACTGGGTAGAAGCAATACACACAGTAGCCCATATTCTTAACAAAGCCCACCTCAGACCACATATTGACAAGACACTTTATGAACTATGGTATGGAAGACCTGCTTTAATCAAACACTTCAAAGTCTTTGGGAGTAAGTGCTACATAAAGAATAATAATGAAAACCTTGGCAAGTATGATGACAGGGTTGATGAAGGCATATTCTTAGGATATGCTACCAATAGTAAAGGATATAGATGCTTTAATAAAAGATTGCATAAATTAGTTGATTGCATTGATTTAAAGGTTGATGAAGGAGTTCCAGTGAGAGAGGTGAACAATATTGAGTCTACTACAGAGGACACAACTGAAACTGAAGATGAACAGGTCCAAGAATCAGATTGAGAAGATACACCCAGACAAGAAGAGCCAGGACAACAATCAGCATCAAATCCTTCCTCCGGAATTACTCAAAAGAATCATCCTGAAAGTCAGATAATTGGTGAGAAAGACAAAGTTGTAAAAACCAAGAGAAGGATAACCAAAGACACCGAGCAATCACATATGGCCTTCATATCCATGGTGGAACCCAAGAACTTCAACGAAGCTAGTGAAGATGTAAATTGGTTAAAATCAATGAATGAGGAAATGGACCAGATTGAAAAGAATGACACTTGGGAACTCGTTCCTAGGCCAGCAAATTAAAATGTAATAGGATCCAAATGGGTATACAAAAATAATATGAATGAGCAAGGAAATATTGTAAGAAATAAGGCTAGATTGGTCTGCAAAGGATATGCTCAAATAGAAGAACTGGACTTTGATGAAACATTTGCGCCTGTAGCAAGATTAGAAGCTATTAGAATGTTTCTTGCCTATACTCTTCATAAACAGTTTAAATTCTATCAAATGGATGTCAAGTCATCTTTTCTAAATGGAGACCTAAAAGAAGAAGTCTATATGGAACAACCAGAAGGTTTCCAACTGTCATATAACCCTGACTTTGTCTGCAAGCTGAAGAAAGCCTTATATGGGTTAAAAAAAGCTCCTCGTGCCTGGTATTACAGACTAGATAAGTATCTTCAAGACAAAGGGTTCAAGAGAGGAACAATTGACAACAATCTATATATCAAAACAAAGGGTAATGGTTTGCTCATTGTGTTGGTCTATGTAGATGACATCATCTTTGGAAGAAATAATGTTTCATTGGTACAATGGTTTGTCTCTACCATGCAGTCTGAATTTGAAATTTCTATGATAGGGGAACTGTCATTTTTTCTTGGTCTGCAAATTACTCAGATGTCTGAAGGATTATTTCTTTCTCAGGAGAAATATCTAAAAGAAATGTTGAAAAGGTTTCAAATGGAAGATTCCACACCTATGAGCACACCTATGGTCGCTAGATGCAAGTTAAGCAAGGATGATGACTCACCTGATGTTGATTAGAGTTCATATAGGTATATGATAGGCAGCCTATTTTACATCACAGCATCTTGTCCAGACATAATGCATGTTGTTGGAATCGTAGGAAGGTATCAGGCTGCACCTAAACAGAGTCATTTGTTAGCTGTCAAAATAATATTCAGATGCTTGAAAGGAACAATCGACTATGGCCTATGGTATCCTAGGAATCAGAATTTTCAACTCTCGGTCTATTCAGATGTTGATTGGGCTAACTGCGTGGATGAAAGGAAAAGCATGAGTGGAGGTGCATTCTTCTTAGGAGATTCCCTTGTTTCATGGTTGAGCAAGAAGCAAGGTTCCATTTCCTTATCAACTACAGAAGCTGGGTACATTGCAGCTGCCACTTGTTGTACCCAAGTATTATGGATGATTCAAACACTTGCATACTTGGAGGTAAAATATACAGCATCGATCCCAATTCATTGTGATAATACTAGTGCAATCAGTGTGTCAAATAATCCTGTATTTCACTCCAAGACAAAGCACATAACCATCAAGTATCACTTCTTGAGGGAACATGCGACCAACACTGTTGTTTCTTTGCATTATATTCCATCCAAAGATCAAATTGTTGATATCTTCACTAAACCGCTTGCAAAATCTCAGTTTGAGTATTTACGCCAGAAGTTGGACGTGACCCCATTATCAACCTAAGAGAGTCCATCCTGTCAAGGGGAGTATGTGTTAGTTGAATATTTGATACCTCTGCACAGTACTGCAACAGCTCAGGGGGAGCATGTTTTTCTTTGACATTGATGTCAAAGGGGAAGAAAATGAGTGGTATGGATGCTACAATTTGAGGTCTAAGT
The DNA here is from genome assembly GCA_009831015.1 of Picea engelmannii. Taxonomy (NCBI): domain Eukaryota; kingdom Viridiplantae; phylum Streptophyta; class Pinopsida; order Pinales; family Pinaceae; genus Picea; species Picea engelmannii. The sequence continues at coordinate 121,203 of ML777446.1, read as the reverse complement.
AGAACAGTTCAGCCTTTCAGGTTTGTCATCAATGCCAAAGGAGGAGATTGTTGGCATGTTTACAGGTAGAGTGCATTTTTCATTGATGGAAAGAATAGCGA
>ML777446.1:110310-121097 GCA_009831015.1 Picea engelmannii | reverse complement strand
AAAAAAAAAAAAAAAAACAGCAACAACGATGGCAACCAAGAACAGCGACAACGAGACCTACAGGAAAAGGTTCGGAGGCCAAAACCTTTGAATACTTAGAAAAACTTCTAAGTCGAAAGAGATCATAAGCTTGGGACGAGGAGCGACAGTGGTCGTCGGATCAGTGTCCAGTCAGGAGGAGCGCGTAGAAGAGTAGAACGGATCTCAATCGTTGGATCCAGTGATAAATGCACGAAGGTTAAGCCTTTAATGAGCGTAGGAGAGCGGACTTGTCAAAGTCCCGAAGTAAGCAAGGAACGTCCATCGTCAAGATTGACAGGTGGCACACGATCCTGAACTCCGAAGAAAAACACTTCGAGGATTTTTCAGTTTGAGACTTGAAAAACCCGAAGTCCGGAGAGCCGAAGAGCCGAAGTATACAACAGTCGTCAGATGAGTTTGAAGTGGAAGGACATGATAAGCTAGAAAAGCAGCATCGTAGAGAGATCGAGCTATCGATCTGAGAACATGATCGACGAACAAAGTTTAGTTTGGGTCTAAAAGTTGCGAGGAGGTTATTGTTCGGGGATTCTCACTTCGAAAGAATTGGCGACTTGAAAAGTCGAAATACCCAAAGTCCCAAAGGCCGAAGTCCCGAAATGAATAAAGATCCACGTCAGCAAGGACATGTGGCGCAATCAGACGATGACAAGTCAAGTTGATTCGACATTTCAAGTACGTGAAAATCACAAACACGAGTGACACGTGGCAGCTACTAGGGTCATGACACATCATCAAGTGACATCACTCCGGGAGTTTTACTTCAGGAGCTTTGCCACCAGCACTTGCCCAAATTTTCGAAGTCCCGAAGTGGTTTGGGGCCATCCATCGTCGAGGAGGACAGGTGGTGTGAGATCCACAACTTAGGAAGTTTTGTGGATAGGGAGAACGTGAAATCGCCGAAGACGAATCTCGATCGTTGATCATCAAGGGGACACGCGTCGTTAGATCATGGACTTTGAGTGAAATGCTCCGGGAGCAAGCGGAGTTTGAGAATCGAAACTCCCGAAAGGAGAAATCAATCTCGTCCATTGGTTTGGAGGGCCACATTTCACTTGATCGTTGAGACTAAGGATCATGCGTGGACAAAGGAAAGAAGGTAGAGTCGTCGATTGAAGAGGATAGATGTTAGCATATCTTCCATTCCAGAAGATATCTAGTCAGCAGCAATAGGGTTTGATATTTGAAACTCTCGGAGCTTGGATCACGAAGTAAATCTCAACCGTTGATGTAGGAAGGTGAGATCTGGTCCATAGACTTGAGAGGACAGATATGAACCGTTCGTTCAGGAGCACCGTCAAGATCGTGAGATCGACGATCGTGCTCCATTGCAGGGCCAGAACATGCTTGGGTCTTAATTTTTCGTGAGTGGGCCACAATTGAAACCACAATTTAGGAGAAAGGAACTGTGGAGGCTCATAGTGAATTGCGAGGGGAAAAGCGGGTTGCCCTCAAACCACCTATCAATGTGCCCGCAATCGCGTGGTCACATGAAGCTCATAGCCCAAGGTCATATCATGAAATGGAGCCAACGCTCACTAGACGGAAATCAAGAAGCGCCTTTTGAATAGGCGTTTGGTCATCGATGATGGTCACATGAAAGGAAGGAGATTAGCAAGAAAAGCTAGTGTCTGTTGCGAAGTTTTTCTCGAGAAGGGAAAAGGCGCCAAAGGAACGAGCGCACATAATTTCTCTCTGTAACTGCTGGAAAGGATTGATTGTAACTGTCAGAAATGGAGTGATTGTATCTGCCAAAGAATTCAACGAGCTTGAGTGTGATCGCTAGAGGAGTTGAAGAGTCTCGAGGTCACTTCCAGTGAAGTGAAGATTCATCATTTAAACAATTGACAGATGGAAATGCGTCGAAGACTGTAACTGCCAAAGAAGTAGAAGAATCTCAAGATAATGGCCACTGATGAAGAACAGACTCGGGATGATCGCCCGAGAGGACGAAGAGTTGACTGTATGCCCTAGCAGAGGACTTGGCATGATAAATATGCGCAAAACAAATAAGAGATGGTTGCTTCTGTTGAGAGTTATTCATGTGAGTAGAAGCATGTTGTGTGCAAGAGATGAAATGCACAGAAGAGGCATAGCGCATTGAATGGAAATAATACACAGAGCTTAAAGTGCAGAAGAAAGAGATAGAGAAGAAATTCTTATCTGAGAGAGGAAGAGAAAGATGAGGTGTGCATTCAGAGACAAAGAAGAAGAAAAGAAAGCTCAAGGAGATGCGAGCAGAGAGACATTGATGCAGGTAGAGCATAGCAATGTAGTAGAACAATGATGAGACTAGTAAGCCATTGATAAATGTTGTATCACTTTGATAAATTCAAGAAAAACAAAGTTTTATATTTCAGGGTGGTAGGGAGGTGCTAGGGAGGATTGGTGTCCTCAGAGTTTCAAGTGGGTGCTTGAACACAGGGAGTTGTAGCTTCCATCTGGTTGTAGCAAAAAAAACCAGGGTGGCAGGGTGGTGCAAGGGAGAACTATTGTTCTTTGTTATACAGGTTGGTGCCTGTGTGACTGGAAGTTGGTGCTTCCATCCAGTTGGTGTTGGAACACTCAAGGAGTTGGTGCTTCCTTCTAGTGGGTGCTAGAGAAACCAAGGAGTTGGTGCTTCCTTCTAGTGGGTGCTAGAGAAACCAGAGAGTTGGTTCTCTCAACAAGTTGCAGCTTGTAAAACAGAGGTTGTAGCCTCAAGAAGAGTTGGAGCTCATAAGAATGATAATGTACAGAAAATAAAAATTACTTATCATATCAAGAAGAAGAGGCTTTTTCCCTTTATGGGTTTCCTCGGGAAATATCTGTCTCTGTATATTTCATATGTGTGATTGATGTTGAATATTCTATTGCTTACTTCCCTGCTTTATTGTGATCGTCATTGAGTGTTCAGTAAAGAGTTTAAAATGGGCATAATTGTTTAAGCACAGTAACCATTGATTCACCCACCCTTTTAGTTGTCCAACAAGAATGAAATAGCAAGGTTTGAGAAGTTCCAACTTGGAAGGTGAAATTATTAGTGGGTCGGCAAACAGTTGACACATCTCCTTCGAGGCATTTAACCTTCTCCTCTAGGTTGTCTCGCTTCTTATAGCAAAGATTTTCTATGTGTCCAATCTTTCGATAGTACTGACATGTCTTCTTATTTTGACTCTGGCAAGGTGCATCTGTTTTCCCTTTAGGTTTCTGGTCGAGGCATTTAGGTTTCTATATAAGGGTATCAAACCATTCTCTCAACAAGTTGCAGCTTGTAAAACAGAGGTTGTAGCCTCAAGAAGAGTTGGAGCTCATAAGAATGATAATGTACAGAAAATAAAGATTACTTATCATATCAAGAAGAAGAGGTTTTTTCCCTTTATGGGTTTCCTCGTGAAATATTTGTCTCTGTATATTTCATATGTGTGATTGATGTTGAATATTCTATTGCTTACTTCCCTGCTTTATTGTGATCGTCATTGAGTGTTCTGTAAAGAGTTTAAAATGGGCATAATTGTTTAAGCACAGTAACCATTGATTCACCCACCCTTTTAGTTGTCCAACAAGAATGAGATAGCAAGGTTTGAGAAGTTCCAACTTGGAAAGTGAAATTATCAGTGGGTCGGCAAACAGTTGACACGTCTCCTTCAAGGCATTTAACCTTCTCCTCTAGGTTGTCTCGCTTCTTATAGCAAATATTTTCTACATGTCCAATCTTTCGATAGTACTGACATGTCTTCTTCTTTTGACTCTGGAAAGGTGCATCTGTTTTCCCTTTAGGTTTTTGGTCGAGGCATTTAGGTCTCTATATAAGGGTATCAAACCGTTCTCTTTCCTTGTGATTCGACTTTCCCTTTCCCTTGAGCAAGTGGGCTTGATGTTTACAACCAAGCTTTCCTTCATCAAGCAATATGTGTTAATCAATGATCAATAGGCCACAGAAAGCTTCAAATGTGTAATCATTACCATCTTACTTCCGTGCTTTCCAATTGGTGTGGAAAGTCGAAACGAACACATTGAATGGTGTTCTCAAATTCATCAGGACCAGCTTGATGAGTTGTCTGTCTTTCTTCTGATAATTCTTTCCACATTAGCCCAATTTTAACTGGAGTTCCTTCACACGCACTAAATAATGCTCTATTTTGTCAGAAGAATGAGGATCAAGAGAGGTCAACTATTTCTCTAATTGCATGACGTGGATTTCATCGACTCTATCGAACAACGAATCACAGCCTTCATATACTACCACAATCCTTTACTCTTCAATAGGGTTTCCATGTCTGGTGTCCATACCGCATAATTTGATCCATTCAAAATTATGGGATCGATCATCAAAGCCATCTTCAATATTTAGATAGATCATATCTATTTCCACAAGTTACATCTTGCAAATCATCAACCTAGAGTCAATCACGCAACAGATCAAACTCAACACAATTTGTGGACAATGGGCAAGGTCACAACCATTTGCTCTAATGTTATGTTGGGAATTAGGTGTAACTTATATGAAACAAATAAACAGAGCTGTAGATAATCGAAGATAAATAAGTTTCAAAGATAAAAGGTGGTGTCTAAAGACATCGTTACAACACTTAAGTACATCGCATTGTGATTAGAACATCACAATGCATGTTGGACATCTTGTACACAACAACGATGATAATAATGATGACCCATCAAGTCTACTATTTATAGCTTCAAGATCTAACCAATTTCCTTGAATCGAGGAGATCTTGTCCACATATGAATGATGTTCTCAAATTCGTGTGGAAAGTCGAAACGAACACATTGAATGGTGTTCTCAAATTCATCGAGACCAACTTGATGAGTTGTCTGTCTTTCTTCGAATAATTCTTTCCACATTAGCCCAATTTTAACTGCAGTTCCTTCACACGCGCTAAATAGTGCTATATTTTGTCAGAAGAATGAGGATCAAAAGAGATCAACTCTTTCTCCAATTGCATGACATGGCTTTCATCGACTCTATCGAACAACGAATCACAGCCTTCATATACAACCACAGTCATTTACTCTTCTGTAAGGTTTCCATGTCTGGTGTCCATACTGCATAATTTAATCCATTCAAAATTATGGGATCAATCTTCAAAGCCATCTTCGATATCTAGACAGATCATATCTATTTCCACAAGTTGCAGTTTGCAAATCATCAACCTAGAGTCGATCACACAACAGATCAAACTCAGCACAATTTGTGGACAATGGGCAAGGTCACAACCATTTGCTCTAATGTCATGTTGGGAATTGGGTGTAACCTAATACAAAACAAATAAACTGAGTTGTAGATAATCGAAGAGAAATAAGTTTCAAAGATAAAAGGTGGTGTCTAAAGACACCGTTACAACACTTAAGTACAACGCATTGTGATTAGAACATCACAATACATGTTGGATATCTTGTACACAACAACGATGATAATAATGATGACCCATCGGGCTACTATTTATAGCTTCAAGATCTAACCAATTTCCTTGGAATTGGTGAGATCTTGTCCACATATAACCATCGGTGGTTAGAGTTGACTCTATCAAATCCACGATGTCTAGTCAACTCAACAAGGATGCTCAACCCGACCATCCATGCGTCCAACTCATAGTCGATTGCTCTGTTGGTCGATCCACCGATCAATTGTCTTCAACTGTTGGTTGACCAACCAATTGACAAACTTTGTCGACTGCTTGACCAGGTGATGTAAAGATTTGATCGATCACCCGACCCATTGATTCCATATGTAGGTCGACTGCCCGACCAACTAATTCCAAGAGAAGTGTGATGAACAATCAGATCTTGATGTTCCAACACTAACAACCTCTCTAGACTACTTCTATTTTTTAAGAGTATTTCAATTGTGACCTATATAAGCCTATGTTGTAGGAAACACCACTTCAAGTGTCGTACCAGGTGCATTTTTGCACTGAAACATGTGTGGTACAACCTTGAAACACATTTCCAACCGTACAAACACATCCACATAGGAAACATGTTTTCAAGCCATACCAACATCTGTACGACACATTTCCAATACTAAATCTGCCTATTTTGACTTGGTTTGACTCAATTTTTTACCAAGTTTGACCAAAACCGCTGGCAAGTAAAAGTTGAACTTTCATTTTTATCATTTTCCTTTATCTTTTTGTTTTATCCTTTTACTTAAATTTTCAAAATTACCATCAATTTTTTCACAATGTTTGAGAATGGTTCCAGCCTCTTTGGACTTCATATAGGAAAAGTAGAATCTTGTATCCCATTCAAAATTCAGTAGATTTTAATAATTTTCAAGATTCCAACATTTTCATTGGATTCTATCACGTATGAGGGTATGGGATTGGCATTTAATCAAGAGCACCAAGCCCTTTATATACCCCGATGTTGATGGTGTTGATTGTTGAGTGATATCCATAAAAAATCAAAGTATAGTCAAAGGATGATACTAATGATGAGGATCTCAATATAAGCTATGGTGCAACATTGCTCATCATTTATGTTGGTCATTTAAGTGTTCTTGCTCATTTATTCATAATGTTTTCTTTCAAAATATCAATAAATATATATATATATATATATATATATATATATATATATATATATAATGTTTTCTTTCAAAGTTTCCATAAATAGTACATTAATTGTGTGTATATTAATTGTGTGTATATATATATCCTGTTTACTGTTTCCAAATTTTTTGGGGTCATGTTTCAAACGCGTTTCACATTTCCGTTTCGGAAACTTGTACCCGTTTCTCTGTATCGGACAACTTAAATATAAACAATAGTCATATCATACAGACCAGACATAAAGCCATTACATGAGCAAAATTATCCGTGTACTACCCTTTTTTTACTTGAGCTACACAATCCAAACTCTGAAGCCTGCGAGCAACATGAAACATGCAGCTGGTAATTATTTTCGCTAGCAATCCAAAACAATTTCTACATAAAATCAGAGATTAGGAAGTCGACAATTCTCAGCGGAAATCCTAGTTCTTGTGGAAAGACTTAAAGACAAGAAGCCAGAGGCCAAAGCAACAGCAAAGAATCCCTCTGTGTTTACACATGCTGAAAAAGAAATCATCTCAAAGATGACCAGCAACGTTGAAGCTCAGAATCCTTGGTAAAAAAATCTCTCTCTCTCTATATATATATATATATTTATATACACAGAGAGAGAGATAGAGAGATACACAAACACAGAGAGAGATATCTTCAGGATAAAGTCTTGGGAGAGTATCTGTATTTGGGTCCAAGAGTTTCATAATGCGATACATGCTATGGCCAGAATGAGAAAGACCTTAAAATATTTTGAACCATACATGGTAGGCTATAATGCAAGATCTCAACATTACACACCTTCATGTTGAGGGAAGACCCACCCTAAGTGAAAAAACACAAACAACAACCTACTGTAGCATATTTACTCATCTTGGAGCTTTTTAGGATGACTTGTGCAGAATATCTGCACCCAGAACAATGAGTACACCTCCTACCCAAACAGAAAGAATCTCATCTCAACCTGGTACTTTCGGAAGATCAAAATGTCTAAAAATAGTGCAGAAATATCTTGACAATATTTGACAGCAACTATTGTAACAAGACAAGAAAGGTTTGGAATGTATCCACAATTGTGTAAGACTTTCTACCTAACAAGAGTATTCAGTGGCCACAGGACCCAGTCGAGTAATAAGAGTAGTAGTATATCTTCTGAGTCAAAATAACGCTCAGGGTTAATATAGGCACCAAAAACTTATTTTGTCCTTGGGATATTTTATTAAGTTAATGGTCTTCTTCGCTGTAAAGGGGCTATTTTGTTTGATATATGCCCTAGACCAGGGACCTGTTCAGTCGTCAGGGTTGGAAGATATGTTTGCTTTCTATGTAGCACGCTGCTCAGTCCCTGATTTTGTATTGTATATCCTAGCTGCTTGAAGCCCAAATTTTCCGATGATTAATAGAAGTTAGTTTTTGTTATAAACAGTACCATAAAACAAATTTGAAACATATTATTAGATAAATTTATAAATTAGAAAAAAAATGGGGTATTCATTGGGCTGATGGACATGAACAGGTAACATAAGCTTCATGTTAAATAACGTAAATTACCCATGCCTTCTACTTAACCTCTAGTATAAAGGAAAATTTTCCAGCTCAATAAGGAACATAGATAGTCTGACAAAACCCATTTTTTATAGGTGTCAAACTACCTGAATTGCATCAGAAATTCTTCTCAAAATTATCTCATCTTCGTAGTTAAGCATCCTTTGCAAGATCAAGAATGTAAAAGCTGCACGAAATGTCTCAATAAGTCAGAGCGGGTTCTCTAAATGAATTAGGATCATTCACAACTAGATATCAAGATTTGTCCAATCTGTTGATATAATCTGTCAAGGTTAAAGCCAACTAAGATTAAACCCTACAGATATTAATGCTCTCTTACAGTAGCTCAAGAGCCACTTTAAGGAATTTATCTGGGCTTTAATTTTTCTGATCCAGCTATTTAATTTATGTGAAATATCAGCCTGTGCAAGACTGTCCATTAGCCATACTTTACCTCCCAGGCATTTATACATGTGACTTACCGACAGCTTGCTTCCAGGTAATTCACAACCATTTATAATAGCATGCAAGGCTTTACTTTTCTCACTTCTCTATCATGCTGCTCAAGTTACATTCCTTGGATCCTTCCCTCTAGGCTCCGCTTGCTTCCAGGTAATTCATAATCATTTACAGTAGCATGCCAAGCTTTACTTTTCTCACTTCTCTATCATGTTGCTCAAGCTTCCTTCCCTGGATCCTCCCCTCTAGGCCCCAGTCGCGGCTCTTTATATCCTTGGGTCTTAGATCATTGTACACCAAATGCATAATTGAGCATGTAAATACCCCTCATTTGTTCCATGAACTCTGTAAATAACAAAACTTGCATTACTAAAAATCATTTCTACAATCCGATTATAATTTCCAAATCCAAAATCGTTTCAATTCTCTCAAGTTAAAATTGACCATTTTATTATGGTACAAGCAAACTGAATATCACAAGCAATATACTTACATAACCATTCTGCTATACTGATTATGCAGCCAATAAGATGCATTTTTATGCGTCCAATAGAATTGATATTCAATAGAGATTTTCAAATTTTGAGCAGGCTGCCAAAACATTTCAACCTCTGCAGAGGCATAATATAGTATCATGTAGGCTTTAACCTACTGTATAGCAGGAGCTGAGAAGGGATAAATAATATATAGCATTCAAGGGAACGAAATAAATTTTATTGAGGATGCTTGCCATCATAGGGTGATACCAAGAGTACTGCTCCTCCATATAGGTGATATTTATCCTTACCAGAAAAAGACAATCAAGAACATCAAACAGCAATCTACTTTGCACATGAACTAGTAGTGGAAAAAACCACGGTTGCAAACTTTGGGGAAATTCCAAAAGAACAAAAGAAAATACAAATAATGATACATCATTGACAAAACAACCGTCATTAAGGCTTTAAGCTATTCTATAATTTTAAAAAACACTTATAAATGAATGTGGGAAACATGAGTGATAGTGGGCCCCCGGGGTGTAGGGAAGTCAGTGATGGAGTGTACTGTTAAGGCACTCCGTTATGCGAAGTCACCGGTTTGAAACCCCGGCTTACCTTGTGTGTCGTGTATGGGGGCATCACGGGCACACCTAGAGGTTATAGTGGTAGCAGTCGGATAACACATCGCCATGTCACACGAGTACATGCCCGACTAGTTGCTAATTCCGCCAGTCACCAAAAAGAAAAAAAATGAGTGATGGTGGTAATCAGCTCCAGCCATTCACTAAACTTAAATTATACAACTCTATTATTTTAAAGCATAGGTTGCATTGTACTACTTAAATGTGGCTATGCTTCAACAAATATGTAGTAGGTAATTGAATGTATTCTGCTTTAACACCTGCACAAGAGAAAGGAGAACCCTCTATTATAAAATAGAATCAGCAACAAATTTTGGAGTTTAATTCTAGACTCCAGAGGAATTGAGGGGCTGTGAATTTTCCCTACTGCTTAGAAGTCGTTGGTGGCATGTCTAAAAGCATAATAAGATTAAAAAACGAAAATATTAAAGAAGAAAACAGAAAATACTCTGAAAAGCATTTTACACCTTGTAAGCAATTGTACATATACATAACCACTAAGAACGAAACCATGAGACCATAGGTACTGTCAAAGCTCCACAAGTTTTGGAAGACCGGGCTGAAAAAATTTAGAGGTCCCTCCTTTAAGCAGCATTAGATAACCCTATCCTAAAACTACCCTAAACATAATATTCTGAAACTTCACTAAACTTTCTAGCTGATCCCATCACCCAACCAACTAAATGAAGTTTGGAGGAAGGGTTTTGGGCCACTACCCAAAATGATGCAGCAGCAGCTGTGAACTCCTTGTCGTCCTCCCTTAGGCAGCTTGCCTCCTTCCTCTAGACCCTGCAATACCTTGTGACAAACTTCTACTTTACACAAGCAGCTTTGAAAAGCCAATAAAAAATTTAACAACATGATTCAAAGAAGTGTCGCAAATATCTCCAATTTCTCCTGATATTTCTGATTTTTTCCAGTCTTTTAGGTTGCCAATGTTTCCGAGTTTTTCAGCTGTAAGTTATGTTTGCCGATATTTTCCAATATTTCCGACAAGTTTCTTTCTGAACCCTCGGAGATATGTTCCCTGAGATATATTTGCAACATTGAAGCAAAGACAACAAAGGATCTGATATCCTTTA
>ML777446.1:77855-108363 GCA_009831015.1 Picea engelmannii | reverse complement strand
AAGGCAATCCGAACACAAAACCCATAGTGATGTCAACCCAAGGTCTATCTAGTATTGGCATCAGCATACACAATCTGGTATTTTGCAAACTTAGATTGGAAAACAAGCAAGTTTGACAAGAGTAAACATACTTGTCCACGTATTTATGCATTTGCAGCCAAAAGAACCTCTACTTTACCATATAATCAAGATCTTATCTCAGCCAAACGTCCACCCAGACCACCAACATGCAATCTCAAACTTAATTCTCCCGCAACGAACCTTCAAGGATGCACAACTACTTGCCATGAAAAAGAAAACCATCCAACATCAAATAATCCTTGAAGAGATTTCCATCAATACCCATTGGATTATGAAAATATTTAAAGAGTTTGCAAAACAAATCATTAGCATCATATGAATCCTTCAAGGCTTCAGAACCAACTAATTCATTCTTCATAGTCACAAGCAAGTGATGCCTCCTACCAAATGCATCACCTACCAGATTTTACTTTACTCTCTTATGTTGAACTAGAAAAATGTAACTTTGGAAAAACATTCATCTTGCATGCTTGTGATACAAAGAGTTTGATGATCAATCAATGATGTAAACTCCTTATGCAAAAGATAATGCCTCCAATATTTTAAACTTGCACAGTTGCACGAAGTTCCTAGTCATAGGTAGAATGCCTCTTTTCAGCTATATACAGTTTCTCATTGAAAAATTTGCAACATATCATCTTTCTTGACTCAATACACCAACAATTGCTACACTAGATGTGTTAGATTCAACACACAAGGTTTTGTCAAAGCCAGGTAAAGCTAAAATTGGAGCTTGAATTTCCTCCTTTAACAAACTCAAAAACTCTTCTTAGTTGTCTTTGTCCAAATAAATATCCTTCCCTTATGCAATCCATCAATGATGCACGATGTCCCTAAACTTTTTAAGGAATTTCCAAAACCATGAAAACTCCATACCCTGCTAAGCTTTGAGGTGTGGACCAGTCAAGTATTTCTTGTCTTACCTTATTCTCATCCATGTTTTATCCTTTAGAGATATCACAAATCCCAGGAACACCAAATTGTTCATCCATGGCCACATAGCAAGTGTGTTGTCTCTTCCATCTTATTTAGAGAGATCCAATTCTGCTATGAGGAGAGAGTACAAACTTAAAATGAGCTAGGTGTCAAGGGTTTTAGTAAGGTAAAAACCAATCCCATGGATCTTCATGTCCTAGTAGGGTGGATGCAATAGTTGTAGAGGTAAGCATGCTTGACCAAACTTTGCCATACAACATTCTTCTCGGTCATCCATGGCCACATAGCAAATGTGTTGTCTCTTCCATCTTATTTAGAGAGATCGAATTCTGCCATGAGGAGAGAGACCAAACTTAAAATGAGCTAGGTGTCAAGAGTTTTAGCAAGGCTAAAACCAGTCCCATGGGTGTATAAGGGATCTTCATGTCCTTGTAGGGTGGAAAAAATGGTTGTAAAGGTAGTCGTGCTTGACCAAACTTTGTCATACAACATTTTCTTTGATCGTCCATGGCCACATAGTAGGTGTATTGTCTCTTCCATCTTATTTAGAGAGATCCAATTCTTCCATGAGGAGAGAGTCCATATGGTGAAGAAGGGATCCAAATCCCTTCAGCCATTACTTCCCTTCTAAACTTATTTGCATCCCTTATGTGAGTTGTCCAACACCCAAGTCCCTTAAAGGAGCCCTCAACTCCTCCTCGATGCAGCAGCAGTTGATGCAGCAGCAGTTGGGAATACCTTGTCAGAGAACTCCTTGCTATCCTTCCTGAAGCAACTTTTGCAATACCACATGAAAATAGCTACTTTACTGTACACAAGTAGTGGTGGCCAGCCAATGAAAACTTTACCAGTGGAAGGCAAAGACAACAGGAACTTTGATATCCACTGAGAAAAATGAAAAATGATTTGTATTCTGAAGAATAATACAAGGAAAAGACACGGCTTATACAAGTAAACTATTAGCAACACTAGATCACTACTACCTATGTTCTCTATCAAGCTTCCTATCAGTAAAATACAGTTTTATTTCAGTTACATTTCTGTTACAAATATATACCCGACTTTCAACCCTTCCGCTTCCCTCTTAAATTGCAATGTTTCATCTTCCCACCATTTTGTCCTTCGCGGCAATGGAATTGCGCAGTGCACCCCGCCCCAATTGTCTACTTGGGCACTTCAACCACGAAACCAATGGTCTAACCATCTGGGATATCCAATAGTGGGTCAGCGGAGAAGCTCTAAGCAATTTGCTTCACTATCTCTTTGAGTATAGTAGTAGAAGAAGAAGCAAAAAGAATGGGTCGAAAGGCCCAAGAAAAAAATGAACACCTAACTGAATCATCGTACATTTGCATTCTTTAAATTTTCAAAAAAAAATCTCGATCGCATTATTTTTAATGGATTTTTTTCATCAAATAAATTTCATAAACTTCCTGCTGTGTAAAAATATTCACAAGTTTAGATCAAAGTGCCATGGACAAAACCAACACCAAATCAACGTTTTTAAAGCTAATGACGACAAAAAGATGAGGAATTGAGAGTACATACTGTCAACGAGAGCCATGGTTAATATTATTCAATTTCAAGGTCATGACAGGAGGCCAAAGAATTACAAGGGAAATTTCCTGTAAACATTGATCTTTTGGTATTGAAATTTATTTCTTTTGTAAAAGGGGGTTGGTTACATGGTAAAGGGATGTTTCATATCCCACCAAGGTTCGAATTCCTTGGTGGATTGTAATATTACAAAATTGGGATAATAGGAAGCATCTTGTAGGGGAGAAGAAAAAAAAATCATGTATTGAATCAAGCAGCCTTACTTGAAGAAAGTGGCTCGATCAGAAATTTGCGGAAAAAATCTAAATACCTTGCCATGGAATCAATAAAAAGAGAAGTGTCCAGCCGTAAAAACACTGTAAATTTGAATTTGAAATTTGAGCCTAACGGACAATACAATTTACATTGATAAAGAGCCCTCTAAAACCCTTCAATATATACACAGATGTTACATATTGCTTCAGAACCAGCAACTGCTACCAAGAATTCTTTGTTGTGCTCAGAAAACAACGAGGAGAGAAAACATGATATATATCAAGATGCAGGCATATGCTACCAGGCTCCGGTGTTGATCGGCATGTGGTGCCAACACAACCAACAGATTGGTACACGCTCTGGTGCACCACAGCACAGTCAATCCTGCCATGATGAAAGTGCCAATTCCCCCGTGCGGGACAACGAGTGAGAGAGCTGAAAAAACCACCATGGGCACCATAGAATAGCCCACCATGCTGAGGCACCTGTACAAGTCCAAATTCCCATGTCTGCCAGCCAACATATTGAACAACACATAGATAAAAAACGAAGCCATACATATCCACCCCAATATCACTCCAAACTGAAGCTTGCCTGCCAGCAGCTGAAACAGGCCCATCATCATGCACAAAACGAAGGGCCCTGACAGGTCTGCATCTTCATGCAAATCAGAATTCACTCTGATGGGGTTCAGAATATTCAGAGTTTTCTTCATTATCAATTGGGTATTTATTCCCAATTCTTCCAACAGCGGGGGCTCCTCCTCAAAACTACCAAAAGCGGCCCCTCCATAGCCAGGAAGAGAAGGTGGAAGGCCATAGGATATCGAAGAAGAAGATGAGGAGGCGGCCCCAATATCAAATGAAACAAACTGTAAATTTGGATTGGTGGGGAAGGTGGGGGCACGAGGATTTATGGTTATAGGCCTTCTCTGTTGAGGCACTGTTATGCCCACATGTGATTGAGGGTGTGAGGAGAAGTCCATGGGATTCATTCCAGTACTCACTGCAAAAACAGTTCAATTCAATTCCCTTCCTTTTATTGAAACCCAACTCAATATATGCCCTCCCCTGTAATTTGGTTTTTGAATTTCCCCCTTCTTCTATTTGTATGGTGTTTCTGGTCGTCTGGATTTTGCTTCCGCTTCAAGTAAGGAAGAAGACGAATCTTTCTTTACATGCATATATATTGCTAATCCCTTTTGGTGGTGGTACTTGTCAATGCTCTATTGGTCGGCGTATGTGGCACTGCCATAGTTGTCCACATTATCTTTCCGCGTGGATTTTTTTTATTAAAATAACTGATGGGTCTTTTTTAAGAAACACTTAATGGGAATAATTTTAAATTTTTTTCCTTACATGATTAAAATAATAAGTCTTTTAAAATAAACACTCAATGAATGATTTGATTTTAACTTTAAAAATGGAATATTATTATTATTATTATAATTAAATGTTAAAATTTAATATTATATAATAAGTTTATTTTAAATATTATTATTATTAAATGTTAAAAATTAATATTATATAATAAGTTTTTTTAAATAAACACTTAATTAATGATTTGATTTTAACTTTAAAAATGGAATATTATTATTATTATTATTATTATAATTAAATGTTAAAATTTAATATTATATGCTTCGGATGGGGTGACACGCGGCACTCCTGTGACATTGGGCTTAGCATTAAGCCATGGCATAAATGTTGATGGTCGCCACCCACAAGCCTGCATTAACGATGGTGGACGGACATAGCAGCAGCTATACGACGAAGGGACACCTCCCTCGCGCGATCACTTTCGCTCACAGTGCACTCAGCGTGGCAGGGTTTAATGGGGGTCAGGTGACTTCGGCCTCGGGTAATTTGCTTTCTTATGTGCCTGGACAGAGCGGGTATGCTTCTGTTTCGGCTCTCCTCTTCGCATGGGCGCTCTAGTGCAGTCCTGCACCATTCTCGCCCTAGCTCACTCTCATCTCGTTGCATTCTGGTGAGGAAATTCCTGGCATTTTGCTTTTTTATGTGCCTGGACAGAGTCAGTCTGCTCTTGCTCCAGCTCTCCTCTTCTTCTGGGAGCCCTGGCGCAACTCGACATCCTTCTCGTCCTGGCTTATTCACCTCTCGCTGCAACCCCTCTGTACAATCATCTTTTCCCAGGCAGCTATGGCTCGAAAGCGGGGCATGCCTCGTCGTGGCTCGGCCTGGTACACCCACAAGGCACAGCGGCAAAGGAAAGAAAAGTTGGAACGGGTTCTGGCAATAGCGACCTCCATTCTCCGGAAGAAGGCTTGGGCTGAGAAATTGGCGGAGCTCGCCATCATTGCGGAGACAGGAGTTGGTTGCAGCAACGAAGCCATGGCAATTAAGTCGGGAGACAGGCAGGAGGAGGGGGCCGAGGACGTGTTTCCCACCTGTTACGTGGAAGAAGATCCATTCATGGAGGACCTGTCGACTACCCAAGAGCCTTGAGCCATGGAGGCGACTCACCGGGATGAAGGCGGCCCAAAATTCGCTCTGGTAGATGATAACCCCAACTGCATTGTTGAGGAAATTCCCTGGCCGGGTGACTACAGCCCCACCAGCCATGATATGCCAGTAACCAGAGCAGATGTGAATGCGGAGAACAATCGCTCGACGAGGACGGATGATGGGGATGGTACAGAGCAGATGGAGCTTGACGTTGGAATTAGAGCGACCGTGGAATTGAGGGATGCCTCCCTCAACGACATGGGTGATGGTTTGCATGGCTCTCTCCTCCGTGCAGAGCATCTGGCTCTAGTGTTCGAACTCCGAGGCCACTTGACAGACCTGGAGCATAGAGCCCTTCTCATGGGCCAGCGTCTGGACCTGCTCCTTGACGCGTACTCCAATGTTCCAGCTAAGCGGAAGTGCCCTCTCTGCATGCAGGCATTTGCCATCCCAGTTGGGTCCACGTGGCAGTGAAGCAAGGGCGACAGGTCATCGGGTATCTAGGTCATTATGCTTTTCTTGGTTCTTAGTTTTATCATGTTACTGTTTTATGCCATCTGGACTATAGCCATCTGCCCTGATTTCCTCCGGGCATGACAGATGCTACTTTGTTTCCTGTTTTATTATGCTATAGTTACATGCTCTCCACTTATGCTGGTTTCTGGTAATCGACAGCATTTTTGGTGACTCAGACCCACTGTATATTTTGTCAAAGTTTCTTCGATAATTTAATATAGCATGTTCCACTTTTTTACTTGAAAAAAAAAAAATTAATATTATATAATAAGTTTATTTTAAATATTATTATTATTATTATTATTATAATTAAATGTTAAAAATTAATATTATATAATAAGTCTTTTTAAATAAACACTCAATGAATGATTTGATTTTAACTTTAAAAATGGAATATTATTATTATTATTATTATTAAATGTTAAAATTTAATATTATATAATAAGTTTATTTTAAATATTATTATTATTATTATAATTAAATATTAAAAATTAATATTATATAATAAGTTTATTTTAAAGAAACATTGAAATAGTGATTTGATTTTAACTTTAAAAATGGAATATTATCATTACTAACATATTCAATAAGAATGTCGAAGTAATAAAAGGAGGTGTACATAGTATTATATAAGCAAATAGTTCCTTTAAACAAGCAAAGCATTTTGGTATGATAATGGAATAAGTATATGTTTTTTGAAATATCTTGAATCAATAAAATATAATGTTAAAGTGTGTTGTAAATATATTAAACAACTGGTTGTAATTGGAGATCAATAGAAACATTGTAAGAAACAAGAGGAATCCATGTCATATGAAGGACAAAAAAATATTTAACATACCACATAGTTAGGGATTACATTCATTGATCCGAGAAGAGTAAGAAAGGGTTAAACTGACAAAGCATCTAACTGTGCTTCTTATTTCTTTCTAAGTACGAGATGTGCAACCCTGCTAATGATTTGACGCGTGATATTGTTGTAAAGGTTAAGTCTTTCCATTCAACCTTTTCAATGTTTATGGTTGTCTTGGATAGTGTTAAGCCTTGGGATTTATGTATAGTCAAGGTGCATGCCATTTTGAGTGGGATTTGTGTCTTGGTGCTACATTTTATGGGTGGTATTGGCACTTGTTTGGGGTTGATATGGTCCCATGGTGGACCAATAAATGTATCAAACTCCACAATAATATACTCTGGCAAGTTTGGAGGGTCGACTCCTTGTATGTAAGCAATTTGGGTGACCATTCCTAGTGTTCCTAGCTTCTCATGACACAATTCTTTATTTCTTGCATAGTCTCTTTTTGTTGTGTTTGTCAAGATCATGTTACCCCAACGTCCCTATCATCTTAAGATTTGTATGGAGAATCTATAAAATGTGTATGTACATATGCATTTCTCTTTTTCTCTTCAAATCAAATTATTGTACTCCTAAATCTTTTAGTTTTAATTTTCTTTAGATTTTAAACTTAAATCTATTTATTTTTTATAAAAATAAAAGGAAAAAGGAAAAAACTATAACATGATATTAATTAAAATTATGAGAATGGTTACATTAAGATAGAATTCGTGAGACGCACCAATGTTTAAGCATTAGACTCTCGCCATCCATCTGCCATCTAGACTCCATAATCATAGAAGTGTCCTCTAGTTTACGACATTTAAAGCCAAACTAACCATGAGTCAAATGGAAGATCTCCGGGGAATAACCTAGGAGGGGTTTCCAAGATGAGTCCACCCAGTGATCCAAGGATACTGCGACTAACTTTCGATTTGATAACCTTCTGACCAAGGTGCACATGGCCATCGTGCACGTATCCTCTAACCCAACATCAAAGCCTAGTATGAAGCGCCGCTTAACTTTGTTTGATTTGCAGGGTTTGTAAGACCGAGGACCAGGTCTGGGAACTGAGGGAGGGTGTTGAAGTACCTTTGGGTCAGGCTTAGTATTCTAAACTCTTCTTTTATGACCAGAGGTAAAAGGTAGGGACCCACCAAAAGTTCTACCACCAACCAAGGACTTTGAACCTAGATTAGATCCAAGCCGAGTGTCAGGAGAGGAAGACTGAGTGAAATGGGTATTACCAGTGTGAAAGCGGTTAGAGATAAGTGCAGGAAACTCTAATTCCTCATTAAACAGGCCATCTTGTTTCCAAATGACCTCGTCCTTCATGCTCATTAAAGCATTAACAGCTCCTTCTGTCATCTTAGGTGGAAAACAGTTTCCTCAACCACCTCGAAAAGAGGAATGATGCCCCAAACGCAGTAGGCGCACTAAAAGAAGACCAAAACACTAAGGACCGGCTAGTAAAAAACCTCCAGTAGGCAATAATCACCATCTTTAAGAAAGAAAGGAAACCTGACAAAGAAGGCTCTGGGCCCCAAGAAGAAACTAGGCTCCAAATACTAGAAGTAAAGGCTAACAAGCCTGGAGGATAGCAGTCCAAACAACATCTTGTGTAAAAACTACAAAAGACGTTGGGTGTCTGCAAGATACCCGACTAGCTAAAGGTTCTCCGGTGAAACAGTTCTCTAGTCCTCCATTTCCAGACCTCCAGTAAGGTTAGAACCTCCATTGTTGCAGCCTCTTTGGAGAAATCCAGAAATCGAGAGGGAACTTCATGGCCATAAAGCTATTTTTTCCAACCTCATGAAAGTAGCGAATCCAATTTGTGTAGGCAGTCTTTCCAAAATTTATATCGGGGGTAATTCAAAATCATGAGTTGTGTTACATCTGTTTCCTATGCTATCTTAATAAACGGGGAACCTTCACCGTTTTTTCAAAGGGGAAAGGGTCTCAAACAGGGATGCCCATTGTAGCTGCTCCTTTTTATCTTAGTTATGGAAAGTCTAAGCATTCCTATCAAAAAGGAGAAGGAAGTTGGTTCATTAACAGGCATAAAGGTCTCAAGAATTACGAAGATCCTACACCTCCTATTCGTGGACGACGTGTTGATTATGTCAAAGGCCTGTCTTGCTGAGTGGATCACGATTGCTGATATATTGAAAGTTTTTCTAAAAGCTATGGGTTGATTCCAACCCCCCTTCTCCTTGGACGACATGACCTCCCGGTCAAGGATCTTCAATTCTCGAAGCTGAATGAGCTCTCTGAAACCTTAATGATCTCGCTTGTAAATAACCACAGGTCTCTTTAGTCCTTCGATGCAAGTTATATGACACTCGCAACATCTCCCTTCGCACTACTAGGCGATTAGTGTTCAGGCGCTAGCTCCTCCTCCGTTAGCTCCTTCCCGCATATGACCTCGAGTTATATCCACACACAATTGCGAGCACGATCAAAAGTGGTTTGGGATCAATCCACTTTTCTCCCCACAATTCACTACCAAACACCACGCATCCAATTTGCAATACCACAGTTTCTATTACGGCCCGCTCTCAAGTTTTTAAATTCCCACCATTTTTCATCCCTGCAATCTTTCGTAACCGTGGATCTCACAATCTCAACGGTGCTTCTAAACTGATGGTTCAGATCTATCATTTCCAAATCTACGGATCAGATCTAACCCTTCTAAATCAACGGTTGTGATTTATGTCATGATTTGGACTTCGGGAGTTTCAACTTTCAACCTTTGCTTTCCTCCGAAATGCACAAATTCTTGTTGTGTGTCCTCTTGAATCGGACAACTATAATTTACTTCGGATTATCCAATGATCGACGTTTATTTCGGCTCTCCGGGCTTCGGGAGTTTCAAGTCTCAATTTGAAAATCTCGAGGTGATTTCTTCGGAGTTCATAATCTATCGCCACGTATCCTTCTGGATTAGACGGTCCAGATCTCCTTCGGATCTTCGACGATCTCTCCTCCTATGTATACATAAAGTTTAAAGCTCGTGCACTTTTCCTAAATCCAATAGTCTGAAATAATTCGGCTCCTCTTGGATAGATCTTCTCCCTTCACCTTGCCCAACCTTCACGAATTCTTTTTATGAAAGATTTCTTCGACACTTAGTCGATGCTTGGTCCTGTGCACTCCTTTCAACCGACCTCTGCACTTTCTTGCGAGAAAAACCCGAGTTATTTCTCCAATTCAAAGACTTCACATCCACACTCCTTGTGCTTAACATGCACACTCTGCATACAAAAGTTCCACGCTATCTCTTATGAGCTTCGAGTTGAACAAGACTCTCTCACATGCACTCCTTGCGTTCAATATGCACTCCTTGCATAACTTACAGAAGAGAAACAATAGAAACTTATTCAATTCTTCATAAGTTCATCCATTCACCATGAACATCATACACCCACAAAATTCATAACAACAGTAAACTTGTAAACAATATCAACAATGTACAATTGGATCAACTTTCTCTATTCTATTCATTTAAAAAAAAACATGACCACACCTCAATCTCTTACAGACATTATAATTAGAAAACTTATCTAAGGACCCAGAGTTTTTTCGCTCTTCTTCCTCTTATCTTAATTCTATCACTTTCTGCTCCAGCGGTTACCTACTCAGCTTAATTAATGCAACCTAATGACTCATATGGGCTAATATCCTACAGTTGTAATATATTACAGTCGTGTAAGGATTTACAATAATCTATCAATTAAAAACGGTGGCCCGACTTTCAATATAGCTAATTAATTAATGAGAGATTCAAAAATATCTCCACACCTCTACCAAGTTGGTTAAGAGTCGGTTTGGCTCTTTCAATGCGTTGAAGTGTCAACTTTTCTTCCACGTTTTCTTTTCTTGATGTGATAGTGATGTTCCTGCATCATACTCCTCTGGCCAAAATATTCATGGACTCCTTTCCATGAGCTCTCGCATTGTCTTGCCATGCTTCAAAATATCAGGTTCAGTTACCCAACTTGAATCTTCCACAGGGTGATCCTTCCACTTTACCAAATATTCAGGGTGTATCTTTCTTCTGGTTTTCCTTCCAATTCTCTGTTCCAATATTTTCTCCTTCTGGGGTTTTTCTATTGTGGGCATCTGTTCTTCCCACTGAATATTTTCCTGATCATCTAATTCTCCCATGTCATCTCTGTTATAAGGATGCAAATCTGCAACATTGAATACTAGTGATATCCCAACATTGTCCGACAACTCAATCTCATAAGCATTTGCTGCAAATTTTCTAAGGATCTTGCATGGTCTTATCTTCTTCATCTTCAACTTCTTATATGTTCTTATGGGAAACCTCTCCTTTCTCAAATGAGCTAAAACTTCATATCCAACTTCAAATTGAACTTCCCTTCTTTTCTTATCAACTCTGTCCTTATACTTGTGATTACTATCCTGTATCTGTTTCTTAACTTGATCATAAAGTCTTTGCATTTCTGTAGCAAAATATTCTTCTCCAGCGCTCTTGAATTCATCTTGTTTCAACTCTCTCAATTCTTCAATCCCTCTTGGCTACCTTCCATATACTATCTCAAATGGACTTTTTCCGGTGCTTCTATTAACTGAATTGTTAAATGCAAATTCTGCCTGTGCCAGAATCTAATCCCACTGATGACCTTGTTCAATGACTAAACTCCTTAACAAATTTCCCAAACTCCTGTTCACCACTTCAGTCTGTCCATCTGTCTTCCATAGAGTCCTCCAAAAGTGTCCTACAAACTTAGTGTCCTTGTCTGAGACTATACTTATGGGCAGTCCATGTAATCTCACAATTTCTCTGAAAAACACATTGCCTATGTGTGTAGCATCATTTGTCTTCTAGCATGGTATGAAATGTGTCATCTTATAAAATCTATCGACTACAACAAATATGGAATCACTTCCCTTCTGGGTTCTACGTAATCCCAATACAAAATCCATACTAATTGCATCCCAAGGCCTTTTTGGAGTAGGCAATGGCTGATACAAACCAGTGTTTTGTCTCTTTCCTTTTGCATGTTGACAAATCTTACATCGATCTACAAATTTCTTCACATCTTCCCTCATACCTGGCCAATAATACAAACTACTTAGTTGTGCAAATGTTTTGTCATGACCAAAATGACCAGCTAAACCTCCACTATGTTTTTCTTTCAATAAATTATCTCGCATTGAGCATCTTGGTATGCACAATCGGCTTCGTTTAAACAAAAATCCATCCTGGATCAAATATTCTACCCATGAGTTATTATCCCTTAACAAAGGATTTCCATATGCTTCATAAGCCTCCTTAAAATTTGGATCTTTCTGATACATTTCTTTAAGGTGCTCAAATCCTAAGGTCTTCACTTGGAATTCATGTACAACCAAACTTCTCCTGCTCAAAGCATCTGCAACTTTATTAGCACTTCCATAAATATGTTTAATGACAAAAGTAAAATTCTGCATGAATTCTACCCACTTAGCATGCCTCTGATTCAACTTCTCTTGCCTAGTAATAAATTGCAAAGCTTGATTATCACTATACAAGACAAACTCTTTTAGAATTAAATAATGTCTCCATTTCTTCAAAGCTTGAATCACTGCATAAAACTCCTTGTCATGTGTAGAATATTTATCCTTAGTGTCATTCAACTTTTCACTAAAATAAGCAACTGGCCTATTATCTTGACTCAAAACTACTCCAATGGCTATTCCACTTGCATCACACCTCACTTGAAATGTTTTTCCAAAATCGGGTAAAACCAAAATTGGTTGTTCTGTTATCTTCTTTTTCAACACCTTGAAACTTTTCTCAACCTCCTCTGTCCAATTAAAATACTTATGTTTCTTCTTCACAATATCCATCATGGGTGCACATATACCACTAAAATTTCTGATAAACTTTTTATAAAAACTTGCTAACCCATGGAAACTTCTCACCTCAAATATGCTCCTAGATGACGACCATTTTTTGATTTCTCTCACCTTCTCTGCATCCATCTTCAATTCATTTGAAGAGATCACAAAACCCAAATATATGGGTTATGTCTTCATAAAAGAACTTTTCTTCAAATTTATTAACAACTTTTCTCGCTGCAACCTCCTCATCACTAACATCAAGTGCTTTAGATGTTCTTCCTCTGTTTTGCTAAAAACTAATATATCATCCAGATATACAATGACAAATTTACCTATGAAGTCTTTCAGTACTTCATTCACCAACCTCATAAATGTGCTTGGAGCGTTTGTCGATCCAAATGGCATGACTAGCCATTCAAACAAACCTTCATTTGTCTTGAATGTTGTCTTCCATTAATCTCCATGTCCCATCCTTATCTGATGATATCCACTCTTCAAGTCTAATTTTGAAAAATAACTTGCTCCACTCAAACAATTTATCAAATCATCCATCATGGGTAAAGGAAATCTATACATGATGGTAATCTTGTTTATGGCTCTGGAATCTGTACACATTCTCCATTCTCCATCCTTCTTCAGACTTAACACAGTTGGCACTGCACATGGGCTTAGACTTTCCCTGACTAAACCTTTATCCAACAACTCCTAAACTTGATTCTTAACTTCTTCATTCTCTTGAGGTGTCAACCTATATGCTTCTTTATTTGGCAAGATGGCTCCTGGAATCAATTCAATATGGTGGCTAATACTCCTAATGGGTGGTAATGAGTGAGGCAACTCATCCACTACTATGTCAGCAAAATTCTCTAACAATTCCTAGATTTCTTTAGGTAAATCATCCATAAAAGTATTGGTAAGGATAACTTTTGGCTTCCTCACTACAACAAATTGCATTTCTTGATCTTTCTTGATTTCCTTCAAGAGTTCCTTCCCACTCATGAGAAGTATTATTGAGTTGGCTTCTTCCTTTTCTTTCTTCTCCTCTATTGGTAGTAACATGTGGGTTCTACCATTTTTTTCCAGAGTATAAGTATTTTTCCTCCCATCATGAATGGCATTCCTATCAAACTTCCATGGTCTCCCTAACAAAATTGTTGAAATAATGTAACTGCAAAGAGTATTCTTATTATTATTTGATATATTATTTATAGGATTAATCCCCATTGTGGATTAATCATGTCGGTAATTGTATTAGGACCGAATCCCCTTTTGCGGATTGGTCAACAGACAATTATAATAGGTAGAATAAGAAGTCATCCCCAACAATTAATTAAGAGACCTAGAAATATAATAAAGGTGGGTTTACCCACCCAGATTGAGAAGTCGGCCCTGCCAGTGAAGAGACACTTCATGCGTACCAGAACTTGTATAAATACAGGAGGCTAGCGCCTCATTTGATCACAACTCACTTGCTCAGTTTGAGAGACAAGTTCTGATCTGTTACCGACAAAGGAGAGAGGGAGAAGAGTGGCGCATCTTTTGGAGAGGACTATCTGTATTGGTTTGAGTTATCTCTTGACATTGTATTGGCAATTTATGATAAGGAAGTTTTTGTTGGGTTTTCTTCCCCTAGAGGGTTTCCCAGGATAAATGTTGTGTCTCTTGTGAATGTGCATTTCTCAGTGATCTTGTTCTTATATTGTTGTTATCTATTGAAATGCAAAGAACTATAATAATAGCATAAAACATTAACATGGTATCAGAGCCAACCTGAAGGAAGCATATTTTGCAAGAGAAAAACATCACTGTTACAGTACCTGCAAATTAGGGTTTTTCAAAAGTGAATCTTTTCAGCCCTAAAACCACCTAGAAAGTTGTGCCCTCCCCCGAGGATCATTTTGGCACTTAGAGTGCACCTTTTCAGTGGCTAGATCTCCCGAAAAGTGAAACCCTAGTTTCACAAAGTACTAGAAAACTAGAGTACCAGAAGTACTAGAGTACCAAAAGTACCAGAAAACCAGAAGCACCAGTCCAGAAATCCACAGATCAAGTTTGAGGGGGGTAAAAGTTGGATTTTTGAAATTCCGACTGCACTAGCTAACTCGCCTCAGCTCAGCGCATCTATCCCCTGGATCAGAATTTCAAAATTTGAAGTTTGAAAAATTAGGGTTTCCTCATAAAACCCTAAGTTGCAGTTGTAGTTGCAGTCTCATAACCAGTTGCAGTACCAGTTACAGTTGTAGCCGTAGAACCAGTTGCAATCACCCTTGAATTTTTTGGTAATAATTACCGATGTTACCAGATGGAGCCACTACTTGCAAATGTTATCTGAGGTATGTACTTACATATGTTTAATGGTTAAACCCTAAAGAGTATTTGCAGGAGAAGAGATCTCTTGCCATAGATCCAACACATTCAGAGGAATGTTGCAACCCAAGTGTGATTATTCTAATATGCATCTATTTGTTATGAAATTATCTTGATCAGTGTTGCATGTTGAAGCTATGATCAAATTATTAGAAGAATTAAAAGTTGATCACATAGCTTATCCTCTAACCTAACCTTCTGTCAAGATAGTGTATTGTCTTAGTACAACAGACAGGTTGAAGAAAGTACTCGTCACTTGAGTGAAGGAGACCTGGAAGAAAAGAAAGCACTCACTCTTGAGGACAAGGCTCCAAGTTTGATTAATCAAGATTCAAAGGTACACATGACAAGCTGATGACTTTAGTTGAGATAGCAATCGTTGTAAAGTATTATACTTGATAGCATGTGAGAATATAGAGGTAAATACTTTGTCTGATATGACTAACACCTCATCTAGGAGAAACCTCATGTGTCAGTTTCAGATTTCCATGGAAGAATGCTTGGTCACAACACTATGAGAGTGTTGACCTCATTTCGTATTGTATTCCTTGCCTTTAATATTTGCTTCAGATAAATTATAAGTGATAGCTCTAAAGGAGCTACTGTGATGATTGTTCGTGCTATTGCTTTATATTATCAAGAAGGATATTATTCTTGCTTGTTGTTTTGTTGACCTTGCTCCAGGTCACATGAGGAAGCTATAGCGAAGGTTGTAGAAGGCAACATGTTAAAGGAGAGATAAAAAATGAAGCAATCATCAATGGCAAAGAAGAAGGTGGGTCACTCAGAAGCTGCCATGACCCACGCTATTGAAGAATCCATGCGAACTCTAGAAGATTAGCTCACATCAACTACAAGGCGTTACCATACATATGCAAAGAGGTCACAGGTTTATCAAAATTCAAAGGTGACCATGAAGGCGTATGCAATGGATGTGCACAAGGGAAGAACATCAAGAACCTGTTTCCGAAGAGGGACAAAAAGATAGAAGGAGTCCCATAACTCATCCATTCATATGTGTGTGGCCCAATGCCATCATCCTCCATTAATGGGTATGTATACTATGTATCATTCATTAATGATTATTCTCGTAAAAAACCTAGATATATTTGAAGTGTTCAGCAAGATCAAGGAATTCAAAGCCTTGATAGAAAACCTTTCTGTAAGGAAGATTAAGATACTCAAGTTAGATAATGGAGGAAAATATACCTCAAAAGAATTCGTGAATATCTGCAAAGATGTTGGGATCAAGATCTCCAACAAAACGGTGTAGCTGAACAGAAGAACAGAACTATGTTGGACGTTGTGAAGATCAAGATCTTCCTACGTGCTTATGGGCAAAAGCAGCAATGACAACTGTTTATGTGTAGAACCGATTGCCCCATAGTGCACTTGGGCTCAAGACACCAGAAGAGATTTTCATCGGAAAGAAGCCAGAGGTAAGCCATCTCAAAATATTTGGTTGTCCAGTGTTTATTCATATACCGAAAGAGAAAAGAAACAAGATGGAACCCTCCAGAAAGAAGGGAATATATGTGGGATACTGTGAGGTCTCCAAGGCCTTCAGAATATACATACCTAGTCACTACCACATTGAAATCAGCAAGGACGTGACCTTTGATGAAGAAGCAACACTTAATAAATCAAGAAGATGCCAGCTTGAAGAAATATATGGAGAGGAACCTGTAAATCCCAGGATCATAGAATCTGTGAGGGAAGTTCCCAGAACTGCAGAACCTGTAAGGGAAGTCGTAACTTCCCCTGATGAGGAGACTCCTGAAGACTATGATATAATAGAAGTTCAAGAACCTCCTCAAATGACCTTCCCCCATAAAAGAAAGCATGCTTGGGCAAGAGAGCTTATTCAAGATGGAGAGAAGTATGGTGTTCCGGAAGGAACCTCGAGATAGGTGAAAAGACCAAACCCATTCTCCAGCTATATGGCTTTGATGTGTGATCTTCTAGAAGAAGAGCCTACCTGTTATGAAGAATCCATTCAGAGAAAAGAATGGACAAATGCCATGACAGAGGAATACCGATCCATAATGAAGAACGAAGTATGGGAAATAGTTCCCAGATCGAAGAATAAAGATGGGGTATCCTACAGATGGTTCTTCAAAATAAAACATGCTGCTAATGGAAGTATTGAGAAGTTTAAAGCAAGATTTGTCACTCGTGGATTTTCCCAGAAGGAAGGCATTGACTATGAAGAGAAATTCGCTCCTGTAGACAGATACACTTCGATCAGGACCATCATAGCTCTTGCAGCTAAGATGAAGAGGAAGCTGCACCAGATGGACGTGAAGACAACTTTCCTAAACGGTGTCATCAAAGAGGAAGTGTATATAGAGCAACCTCAAGGATTTGAGGTAGAAGACAGAAAGCCTCATACGGATTGAAGCAAGCTCCTAGAGCTTGGTATGGTTGCATAGACAGTTTCTTGACGAGCTTAGGCTTTACCAAGAGTAAAGCATACTCAAATCTCTACTTCAAAATTATGGATAATGAACCAGTAATCTTACTGCTATATGTAGATGACTTATTCTTAACTGGAGAAGAAAAGCTCATCGTTGAATGTAAAAAGAGACTTGCCTTTGAATTTGAAATGAAAGACCTTGGCCTAATGCATTATTTCTTAGGTCTTGAGGTATGGCAGAGTCCAGAAAGGATCTTCCTTAACCAAGGGAAGTACACAATCGAAATTCTGAAGAGATTCGACATGCTAGAATGTAAGTCCATGAATACACCCATGGAAACGAAGCTGAAGTTGTTGGTCGATACTTCGTCAGACTTGATAGATGCCACACTGTACAAATTATTGGATCACTAATGCACCTGACGAACACCAGACCAGACATTTGTTTTGCAGTGAACACCTTGAGTCAGTTTCTGGTAGAGCCCAGACGTGTTCACCTAATGGCTGCAAAACACGTGATGAGGTACCTTAAAGGTATAATGGATTATGGTCTCAGTTATGATGGAGATCATGACTTCACATTGAGTGGATATACTGATGCAGATTGGGCAGGAAGCGTTGTTGATAGAAAAAGCACTTCCGGATGTTGTTTCAGTTTGGGATCAGCCATGATCTCATGGCAAAGTAGGAAGCAATCTAGTATTGCTCTTAGCACAACGAAAGCAGAGTACATTGTCACATGTTCTGCTAGCCACAAAGCTATATGGCTTCAAAAGTTGCTGACTGGCCTATTTGACTTGGAGATGAGAGTAATAACGATTCTATGTGACAACCAGAGCTGCATAAAGATGACAGAGAATCCTATATTCCACGATAGGTCAAAGCACATAGAGATCCGCTATCATTTCATCCACAACATGGTACAAAGAGGAGCCTTGAAGCTCCAGTACATTAGCACGGATGAACATGTTGCTGATGTATTGACCAAACCTCTATCTCGTGTAAAGTTTGAACACTTTCGAGATAAGCTTGGTATCGTCTGAAAGGACCCTCCCTGAAAGGGGGAGTATATATATATATATATTCCTTGCTTTTGACCTCGCTGTTAGATGTAAAGCAAGATGAGTCATTGCTTCTGACCTCGCTATTAGACGTAAAGCATGATGTTGTGTGTTCCTTGCTTCTGACCTCGCTATTAGACGTAAAGCAAGATGAGTCATTGCTTCTGACCTCACTGTTAGACACAAAGCATGACGCTATGTGTTCCTTGCTTCTGACCTCGCTGTTAGACGTAAAGCAAGATGAGTCATTGCTTCTGACCCCGCTGTTAGACGTAAGGCATGACGTTGTGTGTTCCTTGCTTCTGACCTCGCTGTTAGACGTAAAGCAAGATGAGTCATTTCTTTTGACCTCGTTGTTAGACGTGAAGCATGACGCTGTGTGATTTCTTGCTTCTGACCTAGTTTTTAGACGTAAAGCAAGATGAGTCATTGCTTCTGACCTCGTTGTTAGACGTAAAGCATGACGCTGTGTGATTCCTCACTTCTGACCTCGTTGTTAGACGTAAAGCGAGATGTTGATGTGTTCCTTGCTTTTGACCCAATTGTTAGACGTAAATCAAGATGATTCCTCATTTCTGACCTCATTGTTACACGTAAAGCAAGACATTGATGTGTTCCTTGCTTCTGACCCAGTTGTTAGACGTAAAGCAAGATGATTCCTCGCTTTTGACCTCATTGTTAGACATAAAGCAAGATGTTGATGTGTTCCTTGCTTCTGACCTAGTTGTTAGACATAAAGCAATATGATTCCTCGCTTCTGACCTCATTGTTAGACGTAAAGTGAGATGTTGATGTGTTCCTTGATTTTGACCTAGTTGTTAGACGTAAAACAAGATGATTCATTGCTTATGACCTTGTTGTTAGACGTAAAGCAAGATGTGACTGACACTGAACTACCAGCTTATCAGCTATGACATTGAGCCAGTGTAGTACTTTGATGTGCCATCCTAGTGTTGTGATGAGGTATCATTTTTACTGATACATATTGATGCAGATGATGATGGCATTCTTTCGAGAATGATGATGTTGTCGATGAAGAAAACTTCCTATGACTCGTAAATTTTCTAGCCAATGTTCCAAGATGATATTGACGATACTGTCCTCCTGATGCCACTGATGATGCAAACCTATCTCGCCTGATGCTGTTGAAGAATACCCTTCTTGTTAAGGGGGAGTGTTGAAATAATGTAACTGCAAAGAGTATTCTTATTATTATTTGATATATTATTTATATGATTAATCCCCATTATGGATTAATCATGTCAGTAATTGTATTAGGACCAAATCCCCTTTTGTAAATTGGTCAAAAGACAATTATAATAGGCAGAATAAGAAGTCGGCCCCAACAGTTAATTAAGAGACTCAGAAATATAATAAAGGTGTGTTTACCCACCCAAATTGAGAAGTCGGCCTTACCAGTGAAGAGGCACTTCACACGTGCCAGAACTTGTATAAATACAGGAGGCTAGAGCCTCATTTGATCACAACTCACTTGCTCAGTTTGAGAGACAAGTTCTGATCTATTACTGGCAAAGGAGAGAGGGAGAAGAGTGGTGCATCTTTTGGAGAGGACTATCTGTATTGGTTTGAGTTATCTCTTGACATTGTATTGGCAATTTATGATAAGGAAGTTTTTGTTGGGTTTTCTTCCACTAGAGGGTTTCCTAGGATAAATGATGTGTCTCTTGTGAGTGTGTATTTCTCAGTGATCTTGTTATTATATTGTTGTTATCTATTGAAATGCAAAGAAATATAATAATAACATAAAAAATTAAAAAAAATATGACAAACATCCATATGAATTACATCACATAGAATATCATCTTTAGAGCCTCCTATTTTAAATTCAACTTTGCATTGTTGACTTACCATTACTTGATGTCCTTTCTGCAACCACAAAACTTTATATGGACTTGGGTGTGCAGTTGTCTCTAGCTCCAGTTTCTCCACCATTTCTGTAGAGACTAAATTATCATTGCTCCCACTGTCTATAATCATCTTGCAAAATTTGTCTTTTGTTTTAAAAGCAGTCCTGAACAACCTCGTTCGCTGAACTGAACCTTCTATTTCCTTCTCTGGCTTTAAAAGAACTTTCCTCATCATAAGGTTTTGTCCTCCTTCCACTGCTTCTACTTCCACATTCTTTTGAGCTTCAGAAATGTGTGATTCTCCTCCTCCTTCTTTCTTCCTCTCGGGGCATTCCCAAGACATGTGTCCTATCTTTCCACATGCATAACATTTAACTCCACCTCCTCTACCTCTTCCTATTCCTCGAGGAAAATAATTTCTCCCACCAAAGGGTCTTCTTCGAGAACCTCCTCCTCTTTCAAATTGACCATATGATTTCTCAATCTCATCCTTGGTTTTCGATGTCTTATCATAAACAATTCCCTTACCTCTATTTGAGCCTCTGCTTCTAATTCGATGACTTTGGTTTCTGTCCAACTTTTCTTCTACCTTTAGTGCAATCTGATAATAATCTTCCACTGTCCTCGCAATCATCATGTTGATCTCATCTTGAATTTCATACCTCAGGCAATATATATACCTGGCAACTTTTTCATCATCCTTCTCTTTTTGTCCAGTCCTAACATTCAGTCTATAGAATTCTTCTATATATTCTTTCACTGTCATACCCCTCTGTCTCAAGTTCTGCAACTTTCTAAACAAGTTTATCTGGTAATCCTTAGGTATGAATTTAGCCTTCAGTTTGGCTATCATCCTATCCCAATTCTTTATCTTTTGTTTACTTGTGCTCCTTCTCTCTGCCTACAGTTCATCCCACCACAGTGTTGCATGTCCCTTTAATCTGGTGACAAAATGTCTGACCTTCTTTCCTTCATCGACATCTTCATATTCGAAATACTTATCCATGGACCTTATCCAGTCCAATATCTCTTCGACATCCAAATTACCTTCGTACATTGGGACGTCCATCGTTGCTCTAGCTCCCAACTTCACAACAACTTTCAATAAGCATTCTCCAGCCACATCTTCCCCTATAGCTTCTTCAACTTCTATTTCTTCACTTTCTACATCATTGACGTCTTCAATGGCAGGTGTTCTTCTTTGCATTGCTTCCATCACTTCTAACCTTGCATGAAGCTCTCTCATTTCTCTACCCACAACACAGTTTGCCACAGGTGGATCTACACGAATCCTTGGCGACATTATTTCAACTATTTTTTTTTTTAATACACAGAATACAACTTCAAACTTTTTCAAGCTCTGATACCACTTGATGCCAACCCCCCTTCTCCTTGGGTGGTGCGACCTCCCGGACAAGGATCTTCAATTCTCGAAGCTGAATTAGCTCTCTGAAACCTTAATGGTCTCGCTTGTAAATAACCACAGGTCTCTTCAGTCCTTCGGTGCAAGTTCTATGACACTCGCAACCTCTCCATTCACACTACCGGGCGATTAGTTTTTCATTCACAGTGTTGCATGTCCCTTTAATATGGTGACAACATGTCTGACCTTCTTTCCTTCATCGACATCTTCATAGTCGAAATACTTATCCATGGACCTTATCCAGTCCAATATCTCTTTGGCATCCAAATTACCTTCGTACATTGGGACATCCATCGTTTCTCTAGCTCCCAACTTCACAATAGCTTTCAATGAGCATTCTTCAGCCACATATTCCCCTATAGCTTCTTCAACTTCTATTTCTTCACTTTCTGCATCATTGACATTTTTAGCGGCAAGTGTTCTTCTTTGCATTGCTTCCATCGCTTCTAACCTTGCATGAAGCTCTCTCATTTATTTTCCCACAACACAGTTTGCCACAGGTGGATCTACACGAATCCTTAGCGACATTATTTCAACTATTTTTTTTTTTAAATACACAGAATACAACTTCAAAATTTTTCAAGCTCTGATACCACTTGATGCCAACTCCCCTTCTCCTTGGGCGGTGCGACCTCTCGAACAAGGATCTTCAATTCTCGAAGTTGAATTAGCTCTCTGAAACCTTAATGGTCTTGCTTGTAAATAACCACAGGTCTGTTCAGTCCTTCGGTGCAAGTTCTATGACACTCGCAACCTCTCCATTCACACTACCGGGTGATTAGTTTTCAAGCTCTAGCTCCTCCTCTGTTAGCTCCTTCCCGCATATGACCTCGGGTTATATCCACACACAATTGCGGGCACGGTCAAAAGTGGTTTGGGATCAATCAAATTTTCTCCTTGCAATTCACTACCAAACGCCACGCGTCCAATTTGCAATACCACGGTTTCTATTGCAGCCCGCTCTCAATTTTTTTAATTCTGAGCACTTTTCATCGCCGCAATCCTTTGTAACCATAGATCTCACAATATCAATGGTGCTTCTAAACTAATGGTTCAGATTTGTCCTTTCCAAATCTATAGATCATATTTAACCCTTCTAAATCAACGACTATAATTTATGTCGTGATTTGGACTTCAAAAGTTTCAACTTTCAACCTTTGATTTCCTCTGAAATGCATGGATTCTTGTCGCGTGTCCTCCTGAATCAGATGGCTATAATTTACTTCGGACTATCCAATGGTCGATGTTTATTTTGGCCCTCTGGCTCTCCGGGCTTCGAGAGTTTCAAGTCTCAATCTAAAAATATCGAAGTGATTTCTTCGGAGTTCATAATCTATCGCCACATATCCTTCTGGATTAGACGGTCTAGATCTCCTTCGGGTCTTCGATGATCTCTCCTCCTATGTATACACAGAGTTTAAAGCTCGTGCACTTTTCCTAAATCCAACGGTTTGAAATAATTTGTCTCCTCTTGGATAGATCTTCTCCCTTCACCTTACCCAACCTTCGTGAATTCTTCTTCTGGAAGATTTCTTCGACACTTAGTCGATTCCTGGTCTTGTGCACTCCTTGCAACCAATCTCTGCACTTTCTTGCAAGAAAACCCCTAGTTATTTCTCCAAGTAAAAGACTTCACATCTGCATTCCTTGTGCTTAATATGCACACTCTGCATACAAAAGTTCCACGCTATCTCTTCTGAGCTTCGAGTTGAACAATACTCTCTCACATGCACTCCTTGTGTTCAATATGCACTCCTTGCATAACTTACAGAAGATAAACAATTGAAACTTATTCAATTCTTCATAAGTTCATCCATTCACCATGAACATCATACACCCACAAAATTCATAACAACAATAAACTTGTAAACAGTATCAACACCATACAATTGGATCAACTTCCTCTGTTCTGTTCATTTAAAAAAAAACATGATTACACCTTTATTTCTTACAATCATTATAATTAGAAAACTTATCTAAGGAACCATATCTTTTTCGCTCTTCTTCCTCTTATCTAAATTCCATCACCTTCTACTCCAACGGTTACCTACTCAGCTTAATTAATGCAACCTAATGACTCATACGGGCCAATATCCTACACCTGTAATATAGTACAGTCGTGTAAGGATTTACAATAATCTATCAATTCAAAACGGTGGCCCGACTTTACATACAACTAATTATTAACGAGAGATTCAAAAATATCTCCACACAGTGACCAAGCTATTTAAGAGTCGGTTTGTCTCTTTCAATGCATTGAAGTGTCAACTTTTCTTCCATGTCTTCTTTTCTTGATGTGATAGCGATGCTCCTGCATCACGGGTATTGATTAATGAAGGTAAGTCTACTATCCATACAATGGGCATGGAGGAGGCAGATTTGTTTCCCTTCAAAGATCTCTTTCCATATGTCTTCGAACCAATTGATTCTGACCTCAAGAATCTGGGTTATTTTCTTAAACTGAATTGTTACAAAGCCATGGATTGGGGATAGATCATTAAAAATTTTGAAAAAAGAATAGATCATTGGTGTAACCATTGGCTCACTCTGGGTGTACTCCTAGTATTGATTAAAGCAGTGTTGGTTAACCAACCGGTATTTTGGATGTCAATGGTTGCTATCCCATCTTCAATTCTTAAAAGACTATGACATTTAATCTATACATTTCTTTGGTCAGGGGGCAAAGAAAAGAAACCCATTCACCTTTGTAATTGGGAAAGCCTAGCAAGGCCAAAAAAAGATGGAGGGTACTTACCTTACATCTCTGTTTCACTCTGGTTTAGATTGGAAACAAACTCTCAGGTTGATTCCTCACCCATCTAGAAAAATTTATTAAAATCGAAGCCTTTACTAGACCATTGGATATGCTGGAAGACAGGTAATGGTTGCTTGATACTTACATAATTCATTTATCAAATGGACTTTTAACCTGGGTGCAGGCACAAACAACATGGTGGAGCTGATTGGAGTGTGGACAACCCTCTTATTATCAAAAGTTCACAATATCTAGTCGATTCAAATCACTGGGGACTCCAAACTGGTGATAGATTGGTGTAATGGAAAAGGCAGGCTCATTCGCTTTAGGAAGAGAAATTGGAAATCTTAAGAAAGAAATCAAGGCACAAACAAAGCAAGAAGGTCAGGGTACATGACATGAAAACAAGGCCGAGAGAATTCTCCCCATTCAACATCAAAAGTTCCATGTTCTCTTAGATGTCAAGATCAAAGGGAAATTATTCAAACTCAAGACTTTGTTAGACACATGATCTGACCTCAATCTTTTGAATAAAGATATCATTCCTATCCAATTTTGGCATAAAACAAAAATGAGTGCTATTGTATTAGGAAATGCGCCAACACAAATCTCCTATGAATTCCATGAGGCAGTTCTATGTTTCAAACATCATTGCTTATCTTTGAAATTTCTGCTTACAAACATTCTGGTAGCTTGTATTCTCGAAACTCCCTTTTTTGCTGCTGTTGAGCCCCATGGTTCTACAAAATTGTCAAATGGAACCTCTGGTTATTTTAATATCATTCCTTCACCAACAAAAGGATAAAAAATCTCTGTTAAACTTCCTTTTGTATCTTCTCCTAGGATTTCTTCTCTGGTTTACACAGTCCAGAGTAAGACACTCAAGATAAAAGAATTGAAAATCAAGCAGTCTGAGTTAAGGATTATTGATCAGTTTAACCAAAGTCAAATATAACAAAAGATTCTAAAGCTGAAGCAAGAATTTGAAGATCAAATATGCTCAGAAAATCCAACTGCTTTCTGGCATCAGAAAAAACATGAAGTCACACTTCCATATAAAGATGCCTATGAAGGAAAACCTTGCAAAAGGAGAGCTATCCCAATGAATGTTTAATATCAAAGGCTATGTTCAGAAGAAATCAAAAGCTTACTTCACAAAGGACTTATCAGAGAATCCATTAGTCCATGGAATTGCTATGGATTCTATGTTAATAAACATTCTGAACAAATCATAGGAATCCCCATATTAGTGGTAAATTATAATCCACTAAATAAAGTATTGGCTGATGATACCTATCCTATTCCAAACAAAACAAGTTTGGTAACAAGGATTGTTGGAGCAAAGATTTTTTGTAAATTTGACCTAAAATTAGGATTTTGGCAAGTAGCAGTAAAAGAAGAAGACAAATTCAAAATAGCTTTCAGTGTTCCGACAAGACATTATGAATCGAATGTCATGCCCTTTGGTTTGAAAAATGCCCCAGCAAAATTCCAAAGAGTCATGGATGACACTCTGAAACCTTATTTCGATTGGCTTATTGTTTATATTGACGACATACTTGTATTTTCTTCCTTTATTGAATAACATTTCAAACATCTTAAGAAATTCATACAAGTTGTCAAAGAAGCAGGACTGGTTTTCTCAAAGAAAAAACTTGAACTTTTCAGAACTGAAGTCAAGTATCTTGGCCATATCATTCAGAATGGTGAATTAACCCTGCAAACCCATGCCGTTGAATTTGTTGATAAATTTCCAGATAAAATTACTGACAAATTCCAACTCCAAAGATTTATTGGAAGCTTAAATTATATTAGTCATTTTTATAAAGGATGTGCTCAAGATTGTAAATTATTGAATGACAGGTTAAAGAAAGATCCAACGCCATGGACAGAAGCACATTCACAAGATGTCAGGAATATTAAGTCCAAAGCAAAGACACTCCCATTGCTTTATATCTATGATGATGATCTTCCTAAAATTGTTGAAATAGATGCCAACAATCATGGTTGGGGAGCTGTCCTTAAACAAGTCAGAGAACAAGGAGGTGAGAAAAGAGAGGAAATAGTTCAGTTTTCTTCTGGACTCTGGCAAGCTAGTGAAAAGAATTATTTTGCCCTAGACAAAGAAATAAAAGCAGCTCTAAATGTTATTCATAAATTTGAAATATTTCTTATATATAAGAAATTTCTGCTAAGAGCTGATGCTGCAACTATGAATAAAGTTCTTAACAAAGAAATAATAACTCCCACTTGTATGAATTTCTTAAGATGTTTGAAATGTTGCTCAATAGAGGAAGAAAATACAATTATGTCGTCAATATAAACAGTAAGCCAATCGAAATAAGGTTTCAGAGTGTCATCCATGACTCTTTGGAATTTTGTTGGGGCATTTTTCAAACCAAAGGGCATGACATTCCATTCATAATGTTCTGTCGGAACACTGTAAGTTGTTTGAATTTGTCTTCTTCTTTTACTGCTACTTGCTAGAATCCTGATTTTAGGTCAAATTTAGAAAAAATCTTTGCTCCATCAATCCTTGTTACCAAACTTGTTTTGTTTGGAATAAGATAGGTATCATCAGCCAATACTTTATTTAGTGGTTTATAATTTACCACTAATCTGGGAATTCCTCTGAGTTGTTCAGAATGTTTATTAACATAGAATCCATAGCAATTCCATGGACTAATAGATTCTCTGATAAGTCCTTTGTGAAGTAAGATTTTGATTTCTTCTGAAAATAGCCTTTGATATTCAACATTCATTGGGATAGCTCTGCTTTTGCAAGGTTTTCCTTCATAGGCATATTTATATGGAAGTGTGACTTCATGTTTTTTCTGATGCCAGAAAGCAGTTGGATTTTCTGAGCATATTTGATCTTCAAATTCTTGCTTCAACCACCTAGCAAATTTGGCATCACTAGGAGTTCTTATTTTTCTGTTAAGAACTTTATTCATAGCTGCAGCATCAGTTCTTAGCAGAAATTTCTTATATATAAGAAATATTTCAAATTTATGAATAACATTTAGAGCTGCTTTTATTTCTTTGTCTAGGGAAGAATAATTATTTTCACTAGCTTGCCAGAGTCTGGAAGAAAACTGAACTATTTCTTCTCTTTTCTTACCTCCTTGTTCTCTGGATTGTGTAAACCAGAGAAGAAATCCTAGGAGAAGATACAAAAGGAAGTTTAACAGAGATTTTTAATCCTTTTGTTGGTGAAGGAATGCTGATAAAATAACCAGAGGTTCCATTTGACAATTTTGTAAAACCATGAGGCTCAACAACAACAAAAAAGGGAGTTCCGAGAATACAGGCTACCAAAATGTTTGTAATCAGAAATTTCAAAGATAAGCAATGATGTTTGAAACATAGAACTGCCTCAGGGACTTCATAGGAGATCTATGTTGGCACATTTCTTAATCCAATAGCACTCATTTGTGTTTTATGCCAAAATTGGATAGGAATGATATCTTTATTCAAAAGATTGAGGTTAGATCCTGTGTCTAACAAAGTCTTGATTTGAATAATTTCCCTTTGATCTTGACATCTAAGAGAACATGTAACTTTTGATGATGAATGGGGAGAATTCTCTCGGCCTTGTTTTCATGTCCTGTGCCCTGACCTTCTTGCTTTGTTTATGCCTTGATTTCTTTCTTAAGATTTCCAATTTCTCTTCCTAAATCAGAGATGGAAATAGTCTGTACAGGGAAAGAAATCAAAGTGGTTGGGAGAGGGCGCAAAGTGGGTTTACAAGAAGACTTTAGGGCCGTTGACCTTTTGTGAAAGGTAGCAAGAATTTGTTGTTGGGTTTTCCATTCATAAAATGAAATCCAAACATTGTTCTTGGTCATATATTCTTGCCAATTTGTTGATAAGGCCAATTTTTCTTTGTCTGAGATAGATTTGGAGAATCTTTCTGCATCAAGATGGGAAAACAAATCCCAATTCAACATACCTTTCATCCATTCTTCTTTTACCAAATGTTTCTGGCACCCGTTCATTAATGAAAGGAACTTTCTTATTTCTAGTACCGCTAGTCTTTTGATGTCATTTGGGATATTTTTCACATCATATCTTTGAGAAAGATTAAGAGGTTAAGATTTTGTTATAACAAGAATGTGAGGTTCATGTGGAAAAGGAAAATCAGAACATTGTGGATGGGGACAAGGTTCTTTTGTTGTAGAGCTTGTAGGAGGAAGATTTGTCCTAGGATTATGATGTCTATGTTAAAGATGGATTTGTTCATTCTCTTTGTGAGTGTTTAGTGTTGAGAGTGTTACTAATTTAGCACTATCTAAACACTGAACATAGTAAGGTACTTGTCCTAATGGGGAAGCAAGGGGTTGGAGCGAAGGATGCAAGCATAAGGATGGAGTTGATACAGAAGAAACAGAAGAGCGATCATCTCTGAGGTATGAACGTTGAGGGAAAGAGATGATTGTAGAGGAAGAGGATTCTTGGATGTTTGCAGAGGTTATGGATCGTGGTACTGGAACTCGAGGAGTATCAATGATCCAATTTGCGGGAAATGAGAGATTTTCCCATTTAATAGTCCGGTGTTCCATTTTTTGATTTAGAGGGTCAGTAATAACCAGAGTACTAGATTTAGATGTCTGACTGGGAGCATTCATTACTGCAGGATACATAGTATTTGTATGCCTAAAACATCCTCTGGTTTGGATGGAAATGTTTGTCCTCGTTTGGCACATATCAAATCCAATGGTACGAATCTGGAGTTTAAGAATATCTGCAAGATTTTCATCAAAGGTATATACAGAGAAGTTTGGAAAACAATTAATAAAAGAAAAATTAATCGATAAAATTTAAGATGATAAAATTGGGATATTTTTAGAATATTAAAAAATATTTTTTATTTTTTTATTTTGGGTCTTTTTAATAGTAAAAAATAAATAAATAAAGATAACAAATCTTAATATCACAAAATTATAAAATAAATAAAACCAAATTATAATTAAATCATGTCACAAAACATTTAATTATTTCATTACACATTAATAATGAAATGTTGGAAATTATCTAACACTTTTATTAAATCTCATACTTTTGAATGTATTAAAGATAAATCTTGTCACCTATTAAATTATGTTTTTGAAATTTATTTTTTTTGAATTACTTTTACTAAATATCATACTTTTGAATGTATTAAAGATAAATTTTGTCACCTATTAAATTATGTTTTTGAATTTTTTTTTTTTTTTTGAGTTGTTCTATAGCCTATTATATATAGAAATAAGGATATATGTTATTAAAAGTTATGTTTTTGAAATTTATTTTTTTTTGAGTTGATGTGAATAGTATAACTTATTATATATAGAAATAAGGATATATGTTATTAAAAGTTTTTCATCCATTGGAAGTAAATTTAGTTATGATTATATAAGATATTGGTTTTTTTGCAAAATATTATTTAGACTAAAATTATTTTTCAGTTTTGAAGTAAGATTTAAAATTGCTTTTACTAACAATTCATCTTTTTCAGATTTAAGAAAACAAGTTAAAGTATCATGTGGGAGTCATTTGATATGGTGTGGTTTGGTTTTCTTTGAATAAGGATGATGATGGTGGTTGTTGACAACTAAGTTATGATAATTTTTGTCACCTTTGAAAAAAATAAGAATAAGAATAATTTAATTTTTCTTTTTTTATAATATAAAATGAATTAAATATAGTTTGTTGAGTTGTAGTTTTATAAACTATCTGATCTTGCAAAAAGATTTTTTTAAGTTGTCATAATTGGGTGGTATAAAATGTTAAGAACACTTATATATAGAACTTTGATTGAATTTTTGAGGAATCAATTCAAAATTGGGGAAAACTCCTAAAGACATAATTTCACTATGCATGGACCTTGGATCATGGTAGAAGTATGCCCATGCTTAAAGCTAGGAAAAAGATCCATTTACTATAAGATTAACTTACTCTATGATTTAGTAGTTGAGATAAAGTATCACCATTAAATCAACCCAAGTTCAAATCTCCACATACATTAAGCTTTTTTTTTTTTTTTAAATGTTAAACTTTGAAATTTTTAAAAAATGTTATATATTTCATTTAAGGTCCTGTTATCCCCGATATCTAGGGATAACTAGGAGATCACGT
>ML777446.1:43797-60781 GCA_009831015.1 Picea engelmannii | reverse complement strand
GTCACCTTCTCCCCCTCTTGGCGACGTATCTATCTCTCCATTTCCACTAGATGCGTCGTCGCCTCCAAACCTTTCAATCCCTCCCACATCCTCCCTTGATTTCCCCTCTCCTGACAATAATGAGCTCATACTTCCCCTCGTACCCCCCTGTACATGCACTTCCCTTCTTCGGAAAATCTTCCCCTCCTCTCCTCTGGACAATGTATCCCACTCATTGGTCCCCTCCTCCCCTTTCTTACCGGTTTTGTTTCACTCCTAGTCACAGGCGGTTTCCACGACGAGAAGTTTTGTTAGTTCTCTTACCTAAGAACTGCTCATGTCAGGAGCACCTTGGCCACCTTTCCCTGACTCCAAGAAAGCCTATATTGGAATAGACCCTCCGCGAAAGACCAAAATATGCATAAAGAAGCGGGAAGGGCCCATAAACTTAACACTTGGCGACCATATATGAACTCGCTCAAGGCATGGACTGCATCAACTTTCGCCACCCATCTTGGATATGAACCATCCAATGTTGTTCTTGCAAAAGGGTGGTTGTCATGGACCTTCAGATCAGACAAAGACACCTCTATTATTCTCTCAGGACATTGGTTGATCTAGAATGGATCCCAGAGCCAAGATAGGGTCTAGGAATGCCTAAAACTCAAAATGCTCAGAATCTCTTCAAAATGGACGTGTGTGTAGCCCTCGTTGATACGAACCCAACACAACTTGAACGGGCTCAAAAATGCGTCATATGCGAAAGACATCATGATCTGTTCATTTGGCCAAACAAGCAAAATTTGTTGACTGTACAATGCGTACAGTGCTGACGTGGCAGCTGACTGTACAGGATGTACGACCATACAACTGGCGAGGCATGGTGTGTTGATGCTAGCATGGGAAGGTACAGGTGGACGAGTTAGAGTGTGACATGTGGCACCACTGTAAGGGTGACACATGGCATGGGATGACGTGGCAAGGTTGTACAACTGTACGACACGTGGCAATTGGTTGATGTGGCAGGTACGGTGGATGTTGACAGAGCAAACATGTGAAAAACGTGGTTGAATTAAGCACAGACACATGGAATTCTTTGGCAAGTGGTAAGGTGCCACGTGGCCCAATCATGGGCTACCACATGACACCCATTCATTGGTCGTTTGCAGTTTGGAAAAATTTATGGACTATACGGGATTTGAATCCGTGACCTCCGGTCTGGGTGGAAGTGTCTTGGCAAGGCCGACCTTCCAACCTTCCCTTTGTGTCTCTTATTAAACCATGGCATAACACTTATATTTAAGTTTAATTATTGTATTAGTTGGTGAAGGTTAGGTTTGGGGATGGGCCCCAGCCCCCAACGCGGTACCATATGACTACACACATATAACCATGTTCTACTTTTACTCATGTGCGGTATGGTATATGCCCCAACCCCTCGACGCTTTCCATGAGTCCACTCCATATGACCCTGCTCTGTATCGTTTGTTGGCGTGGATAAGGGGTTAGCGTCGGTTGGTCGGGCTAGCCTGCCGACCAAGGGCGTAACCAAAGACCTATGACCAGGGGGCTAAGGAATGGGGCATGTGGAGCATAGAGGACAGGGCCATATGGCCACACCTGCGACCAAGGGATGAGAGCTAGGGGCCAGACCAGCGCGCCAGACTAGCACAAGGCCACATGGAGGGCGCCATGTGACTAAGAGCTCGAAGATAAGGGGTTGTGCCCTTAATTTATGCCAAAGTGGGTTTTTATACCTTATGTTATGATTTTTTAATGGATTTTCAACTTTTGGGGGGGATTTAGTCAATTATTGAGGGATCTTGGGCCCTTTTTGAGGCCATATCTTGGGGAGAAGTTGGGAGGTTGTTACCCACTTCTAGTCTATATAAACCAAAGGTTCTTGGAGCCATAGGAGGGGATTCAAAACAGATAAATGATGAAGAATTGCCAAGCCAAAGCCATTTTTATGCAGGAAGCCATTGAGGAGAGCACCTTTGCGGGCCATTTCCGGGAGATCTGTTCATCCGTTTTCAATGCCGTCAGTTTTTTGGGGTTCTTTAGATATAGTAGAACACGACCAGATCAGTTTGTAATCATTTTGACACTGTTATGATGTACTTTTAAAGCTTTGAGATAAAGGCCTAGAGACGTAGGCGAGATTGTCGAACTCCGTTATCAACTTCTCTTATTATGGTTTGTTGTTGATTTATGATTATTTATAGATCTGTATATGTTTATGTGAATTCCATGTTTATTCTTTAATTCTTACTCTTTCATTAATTTCTTAAATGGTATTTTAACTCTTGCTTTAAAACTCAACCATTGTCGTTAAAATATTTTTTCGGATCAAGTGGTATCAGAGCTAGTTAACGGTTGGTTTTTGAGTTTGCATGATTACCATAGAAAGGTTAAATTGTGGTGAAGGTGAGTTTGTTGAAGATAATACATTGATTGGATTGAGAAAGAGAACTTTTCAAAGTGAGAAGATGGCATCAGAAGAGGGATTTTCTCACGATGAGAAAGAGTTTTGAAAAAAATTATTCGCCATGTCAAATGTTAGAACACACACACACACACACATATATTTAAATACTCCAGTTACCAAAAGGTTGAAGCCACCCTTTCTTTCAAATAACAAAAACGATAACCATAAACCCCAAATCTCTAATTTCAGGATTTCACAGATCTAACAGTTATATGTATCAAAGCTCTCAATGTCCCGACATGTGAAATAGCGAAGTCGGGTTAAGTTTAATCATGATCACCAAAACTTTAACCAACAATTATCACTATTTTAATGCATCGTTCTTTCGCGATTCGGGATTCACACCTCGAGTGACCTTCGAGTGTTCGATGTACAAATTTGCGAAAGTGACTTAAGATAAACCTGGTTAATTACAAGACTAATAATAATTAACGTTAGTTAACTATCGCGACTTCGCGACTCGACGGTTTTACCTTAGAATGATACCTTTGTAATCCCGATACCCGAGGTCGTGAGATTTATAA
Organism: Picea engelmannii; assembly: GCA_009831015.1. Lineage (NCBI taxonomy): Eukaryota > Viridiplantae > Streptophyta > Pinopsida > Pinales > Pinaceae > Picea > Picea engelmannii. The sequence goes on along the minus strand of ML777446.1, from coordinate 57,790 downwards.
ACTAATCACGATTAGTTAAGAACTTAAGTCTGATCAAAGTCAATTAACCAAATCACAATATCGCGAATTTGGGGTTCATGGCCCAAGACTAAGAATAAAATCGTGTGAGACTGCGAATGCTGAAAAAGGATTAAGAACTAATTGTGATTAATTAAATGATTAAACTGGATTAATTAATATCTTAAAAAACTTTAAACCTGTAGAGCTTTCGGGTAACGAATTAAATGTTTCTACGATCATCCCAAGTCACGAAATATCTAACATTTATGACATTTATAAGTGAATTAGGAAAATGATTGAAAGTAAGATCCTGCTTTATTTCCAAATCTTTCGAATTAAACGTTGTGTCAGCAAGGACTTGCACAAACTCGAGTATTCTAAATGAAAGAATTTCCGTCATTATTTGAATTTCATTCTAGTTTCACAAAGACATTTTAGAAAGTTAACCACTGCTTGTATTTTCATCCTTTATAACAGGAAATATATCTCGAGATTTTATATCATGGATCCATGGAAAACGCCCAAAAAAGCTGGTGAAAGTTCAAGTCAGAGTTCGGATATTACTTCTGATACCTCGCCTTGAAACATTGACACAATCAAAACATGGACACAAGTTTTCAACATCTTGCAATACAAGCTGATAAACTGCCCATACGACTTGAGTGACAACGAGAAAGATGATTTGTATATCAAATACAAAGTGGTCGCTCAGTCGGAGATGCAAAAGGTAGCAACAAGGCCGTGGATTTTTCCCTATCGTGATATGGTTAAATGGGCGTTGGACCACGTAGATGTCCTGACTAGGACAATATTTAACACGCAGAAGGTGGTTGTTGGGACATTTAGGCCGAAGCATCTGCAGGCAATGTACAAATTGTCCCCCACACCCAATTTTACTTACAATGCCGAATTCTTGGAGGGTTTCAAAAAGAAAGAATGCGAGCAATAGATTATCCGACCTGATCAAGGATTGGTGCTCGCGTCCTTAAAAGTTCAGAGCAGACACTCATGGTATATACACAATCCCTTCTTTACAACCACAATTTATGTATGTAGCGATGATGGTATGCAGGCTTTATGTGAGAGAGAATACTGCACATTTTTTACTCCCATGGGTATCACTTATCCACACAGTAGCAGAGGGGTACTCTTTCGACTGGGCTAAATTGTTGTCAGACAGTCTGGCAAGCCAAGTTACAGAATATCAAGCACAAAAGGCGAGCGGGAAAGCAACTTCGTTTTTCACGTCTACGTACATTATGGATGTTGTTTGCTTCATGACACCTTTTCCATTAATGAGCTGGAGATGGACTCCAAATAACACAAAACCTATTCACGTTTACCACTCCAAACTCTGGGAAGATAAGGCCAAGGACTTCGTCTATGATATTTTCAACTGTGTAATGGTACCAATGCATGTCGTTATCTACAACCATCCTCCCAGGGTTTCAGATAAAGTCATGACAAACTTAAACAGTGTGGCAGCTTGGTACCTGGAAGAACAAATCTTGTATATTAGGGTTTTTGGTTGTTCTGTTCCCTCTTATGCCCTACCGCTATTTTTACCAGACAAGTTAGTATGTCTAGAAATCGCTAGGCAAACTGTGCTCAATGGGATAAGCAAAGAACTCAAAGGAGTTCAGAAAAAGGTATGGACGTCTTTTCCCATACACATTGGTATATATTCTTTATTAGATTTCGGCCATGCTAAAGCGGAGGCCATGGACTTAGAGGAAATGAAACTAGTAGACATTGAATTTAAGAAGCACGGTCCTCATAGGATCATGGGTAACCATATGGAAAGTTGTGGTCTAAAAAGATATGAGCACGAGGATTCCCCCCATGACGAAATGTTTCGAGGAGTGAGATCCTACTCAAAAGTATTAAGTCGAGTTGGAGCTCTGCTACCCGGAGATATGACCGATTTCTACAAATTCCAGGAACACCGGAAAAGTGGCCTTCCCAAAGTTTTGCAGGGCAAAACCTCAAAACCTTCAGGTCCACAACAAATAGGAGCCCAAGGTTCAACAGATACAAATCCTGGCAAACAAGAAAATCAGGAGAACACAGAGGACACTGAGACCTTGAAATAGGAAACCGAGATCCCAAGCCAAGAGAAAAAACTCCCAGAGACAGATACACCAGTTAAACAGGTCAAGGATCGAACATAGACCTCCTCAAATGGGGTAGGAGACACACTCTTGTCTCCATCAAATGAACCAGACACAGATGCTATCCTAAAACAAGCATCCAAAGAAATCGACGGTTCCATTCCATCCGTCACACCCTTACAATATACAAAGGGGAACCCCAATGTAGAGATAATATCTAAAGAGGATTTGACACCTATCTCTATAGAAGAATTGTCTCCTAGCGATTTATTTTTTTATCAAGAAAAGGAAGGCTGTGGTGAAGAGAGAAACATATCAAAAAGAGGGTGTAGTGGCTAAAAAGTATAGAATATTAACAGATGGAGGAGCTTTAGAAGAAGAAGAATTTGTCGATGAGATAGCAGGAACATTGGGGGCTTATGCAATGACCAACCAATATTCAGTTGGAACCTTGAAGGAATGGCTGAAACAAAGAGACCGGTTGATTAGCAAGTTACAGACTCAGATAGCAGCTATAGAGACGAATGCCAGGAATGAGGCATACAAAGATTTTGAACAAACCAGAGCAACCGACCAATAGGAAATCAAACAGCTCAAATCTAATCTTGAGCAAATGCAATAGTCGGCTCAGACAAGTCAAGCATAGGTAAGTCAACAAGAGGAGTTAATAAAAAAACTGCAATCTAAATTAAATTTTGTTGAAAGCCAGGTCATAGACATAAAGGTATTTCTAACTCAAGCCACATAAATACGAAAGAAGATAGAAGCATCCCAACAGAGCCTACTTACTAAAGTAGAAATCGTCCAGGAACATTTTCAGATGATAGATCAAGCCTTAGACAAAATCACCTTAAGAGAGAGAGAAGCTAAGGTGGCTCGAAGTACTTTCCAGGAGGCTATTATAGCAACGACGAAAGGGGAAATGGTCATCGCTTCTAGATTATCCATTCGAGAAAAAACCAGATGTAACACTCTGTTAAAAGCATGGGAGCATAATCTATCAAAGAACAAAACAATGGCCAAAGAGGTGAGAGACTCTTGTGAAGAAACATTTGGCCTAATAAATAAAAAATTGCTAGATCTCGATAAGGAGAATAGTTTTGGAACGTTGGGAAAGATTAACATAGTTAAACATTTGCTAGATATCAAGGAAAATGTGGAAAGGGACCAAGTTGATCTATCTCAGATAAAGCAAGTTGATATTGCCCAAATAGACAAATGGTTGATAAAACCAAACCTATAGTTATTTTCTATCATTTTAGAAGATAGGCAAATAGGGGAAAAATTGCCACAGTTGGAGAGGAAGTGCTACACTTTCGAAGCAAATGACCAAACTGAACTTCCCAAGTTAATAGCCCAGTTTGTAGAAAAGTGTGTAAATTGTATTGAACAGGGGAAAGGGAAGACTTCTGGAGGCTAGTAATACAGTTGCTTATTCCATCCTATTTTGGAGCTAGAGGACAAAGAAAGGAAAATGCCCTGCCAGCATGAAGGAAGACAAAGGACAACTAAGTGAAGCATTTCATCTTTTCATTTGTAACCAAAACTTTTAGAATGATAGAATTTGAAACGTTTTAATCTAGTATAAATATACATTTTGAGAAAGAAACAAAGGTTGCTTTTTGCCAATTGTAAAGGAGAAAACTCTCTTCACTAAGAATTAATACAAATGCAGGCCATAGATTCTACATCTCGTCTATTCTGAGTTATGTGTTCTTTGTCTTTTCATATTCCAACATACTTTCATATATTTTCTTTGATGAATGCAAATCACAATTTAGTACAACTTCTACCGTGGTTATGTTTTACTCAATTATCTAATAACAAATAGATTTTCTTATGTATTCACTATTAGTTAATACAAGACATGAATGTTGATTAGATGCCATGCTTTATACTTCATTGAAGATTACATCAATCACTTTCTTCTTCTGTTACAAAGTAATATTCTTCAGCATTTGATGCCTTGCTTTGATTAGCAGCATTATGTTTTTCTTTCCTTTCATTCTATTTTTGATGTTAACTCAGGTGCGAGAAACAACCTCTGAGTTGTTCTAATATTGATTCGTTTTAAAGAACTTTATTTTGTTATTTATCTGGCAAAAGGAAAACGTTGAAACATTTCCCTTTTTTCCTGATGACTGACATTATACTTGTAGCCTTAGTATAAACTCAGAAACAACATCGGAGATGATGAAGGTTCTATATGAGGATTACTTGGAATGTAAGAGACCAAATCTAGGTGAATATTCAGAGGTCAAAAGTGAAGAAGGAGAGGATCCTCCTCAAATTCCTCCTTCACCTCCTTTTTCTCCATCAACTTCTTCTTCTTCAAGTTCAAGTTCAAAATCCACAGCAAGAAAACATGTCCATAAACATAAACATGAAATGCCTTTACTTAAGCTTAATGTGAAATTAGAATTACCCATGTATGATGGTGAAGTCAATGCAGAGAGGTTGATAATTGGGTTAGACATATGGAGGTTTATTGCAGTGTGAAACAAATCAAGGATGAGGCAACTCGGATCAAGTTGGCATCGCTTAGACTTGCAGGCACAACACTCATTTGGTGGCAGAGCAAGTTGCAAAATGGCACACAACAAGTGGGTAATGTATTTCCATCATGGCAAGTTTTTATTTCTGTACTTAGAAAACAATTCTATCCTTTGGGTTATAAAGAGAAAGCCTTAATTGAATGGCAAGGTCTTAAACTAAGAAAAGAACAAACAATGGAAGAATACACAGATGGATTTCGTAAAATGGCATTGATGTTAGATATTCCTTTACATACCCAAGAAACTCTTATGAAGTATATAGGAGGTTTACCTGCACACATTCGTAACACTGTATTTATGTTTGGAACTATTAATCTTGATGAGGTTTTTGTTCAAGCTACGTACATTGAGGCAAGGAAAACAAGAGCTGGTGTATCAGGGGAATCGTCTTCAAGGAAAGAGGACAAAAGGAAGTGGAATGGAAAGAAGGCAAATTCAGTGGCAAGAAAGGAAGAGAAGCCCTCTTGCATGCATTGCAAGAAAGAAGGGCATGATGAGGACCATTGTTGGAAATTGCATCCCGAGAAGAGACCAAAGTGGTTCAAAGAGAAGAAAGGGAGGAAAACAGTTGCAGCAACAACATGACCAACAGACTTGGGATCAGATTCAAGTGATGAATCTAAAGTCTCATTGGTTGGTTTGATAGGTAAAATTGGTGATGAATTTGATTCTAAGAGTAAATTGTTTCACATAAGGGTCATAATGAGGCATACTAAGGTCGACACATTGATAGATAATGGATCTCAATCTAACTTGATTTCAGAAGAATTGGTTAAACAATTGGGATTAAACACTCAGATGCATCATAAGCCTTACACACTTAAATGGATAAGAAACAACCATAAATTGCACATAACAAAACAATGCACATTAAAGTTTGAAATTTCATCTAAGTTTGTGGACGAGGTAACATGTGATGTGGTGCCACTCAATGAATGTGGAATAGTCTTAGGCAGTCCTTACTTGTATGATCGTAAAACAATCTTCTACAGGGAAAAGAATCAATATCACTTAATCAAAGCAGGCATAGAATATGTGGTACATGCTCATCATTTAAAAGAAAATCAATCTCTTCAAACAATGGAACAATTAAGAAAGCCAGCTCATGCAAGAAACACACCTATAATTGTTTTAAATCAAGTAATTGATCTTAAGAAAGAACAGTAGATGATTATAGAATGGAATATCAATCACACTTTGCTTCAAGATAAGCTAATGTCGTACAAGTATTACAAACATATTAGCTCATTTGCAATCATATTTCTGATGTTATCATTAGTAATGTGGTCAAAATGGATGATAGTGGCTTCAGTAAGATGTGACAGAGTACAAGTGGCTAACAATATGTTGTCACTTATCATGATTGTTTTATAGTTGATCTTGATGAGACAGGTGCACATGACATAGTTTAAAGACAGAGAACAAGTGGGGTGGCCTATCGCACACTTGATGATTGGTCAATAACCTTTGGAGGAACAAAAGGTCTTTAGTGGGGAGGTGTAATCGAGAATGGATCTTGGAGCCAAGATGGGGTTCAGAAAGGCCTACAAATCAAAGTGCTCAGAATCTCTTCAAAACATACGTGTGTGTAGCCATCGTCGATACAAACCCAACACAACTTGAAAGGGCTCAAACGGACATCGTATGCGAAAGATATCATGATCTATTCATTTGGCCAAACATGTAAAATTTGTTGACTGTATAGTTCGTACAGTATTGACGTGGCAGTTGACTGTACAGGTCGTATGGCCATACAACTGATGGGGTAGGGTGCATTGGCGTTGACGTGGGAAGGCACAGGTGGACGAGTCAGAGTGTGACATGTGGCATCACTATAAGGGTGACACATGGCATGGGCTGGCGTGGCAAGGCCTTATATTTGTATGACACGTGGCAACTGGCTGACGTGGCAGGTATAGTGGATGCTGACAGGGCATACATGTGGCAGATGTGGTCGAATCAGGCTCGGACACATGGCATTATTTGGCAAGTGGTAAGGTGCCACGTGGCCCAGTCATAGGCTGCCACGTGGCATCCATTCATTAGTCGTTTGTAGTTTGGAAAAATTTATGGACTATACAGTATTTGAACCTGTGACCTCCGGTCTGGGCATAAGTGTCTTGGTAGGACTGGGCTACCAGCCTGCCCTTGGTGTCTCTTATTAAACCATGGAATAACACTTAGATTTAAGTTTCATTATTGTATTAGTTGGCGGAGGTTAGGGCTTGGATTAGGCCCTAGCCCCCAACGTGGTACCATATGACTACACACATATAACCCTGTTCTACTTTTACTCACGCGCTATATGGTATATGCCCCAACCCCCCGATGCTTTCCATGAGTCCACTCCATATGACCCAGATCTGTATCGTTTGTTGGTGTGGATAAGGGGTTAGCCTCGGTTGGTCAGGATAGCCCGCCGACTAAGGGCGTAACCAAAGGCCTATGATCAAGGGGCTAAGGAATGGGGTGCGTGGAGCATAGAGGACAGGGACATATGGCCACACCTGTGACCAAGGGCCAAGAGCTAGGGGCCAGACTAGCGTGCTAGACTAGCATAGGGCCACATGGAGGGCGTCATGTGACTAGGAGCTCAAAGATAAGGGGTTGCGCCCTTAATTTATGCCAAAGTGGTTTTTTATACCTTATGTTATGATTTTTTAATGGATTTTTAGCCTATTTGGGGGGATTTAGTCCATTATTGAGGGATCTTGGGCCCTTTTTTAGGCCAGATCTGGGGGAGAAGTTGGGAGGTTGTTACCCACTTCTATTCTATATAAACCAGAGGTTCTTGGTGTTGATATTATGGTAGTCGTGGGAGGTGTTTACCTCCATGTGTAAACCTGATGAGAATAGAATATTCCGGGAAGCAAGAAGAAACCCTAATGAGTTGGCTAATAACCCTAAAAGACAAGTCGACTCAAGGGGATAACTTGTATTAGGTTATTAGCCTCCAAGATAAGAAGTCAACCAGAAGAAATAATATATACTAAACAGACAGATACCCAGAATGAGAAGTTGGCCTGGGCAGTTAGCCAGAATTAGTATAAATACAGGAGGCCAGTCTTCATTCTGGCAGGCATTCTCAGAATTGCAGAGCATCACTTGTGTGCACTAGAGTTGCCCAGTTTGTGCGCAGGTTTGGAGGAGAGATGTTGTTGCAGCTGTTGTAGCTAGCAGATTACGCTTTGGGTTGGACTATCTCTTGGTTAGGGTTTGGACTATCTTATCAGCTCTTGTTTGATGCACCATCCTTGGGGAAAGGTGCGCTACCCTTTGTTTGGCTATCTAGCCTAGGGTTTTCTTCCAGAATGATTCTCAGTCAAGGTTAAGGTGCTTGGAGGGTGGCTTTGGTCTATGGTTGGGTGACAATAGTGTTATTTTCGATGGTAAAACGAGCACATCCATTCATATTCTAACAGGTTATGGGCCCACACCTCCTTCATTCAATCTAACCACTGAAAGGAATCATAACCATAAGGATATTGAGCTCATTGAAGAATTGTCGCTAGGGTTTCTAGCAGGAGCAGTCACCAAAGCATTGTCGCCAGGGTTACTAGCAGGTGTAGTTGTAGAAACCCTAATCCTCTCATTGAGGCACCTTGAGTGAAGGGATTGACCAAATTTCCAGATAGACCAGTGTGCCCTAGCCTAGCTCATCTCCTGGTACTCTGAGCAAGCCAAGACGTCAAGTTTGAGTTTTTGGTCAAATCTAAGATTGACCAAGTCAAAGCAACCATGACTAACTCCATGTAGTCATAAAACAAGTTATATGGAGCTTCTAATTTCAGAGCGTGGAAGACAAGGATTGATCTCATCCTTTCCAAGAATAAAGTGTTGGATATCGTGAAAGGAAAGATTGTGAAACCGGAGTTTGAAGAAGGACAAGAGAAGGAATCACAGAACATTGTAGCTATGGAGAAGTTCAAAGACGGTGACATCAATGCCATGAGTATCATAGTGGACTCTATAAAACACCACTTGATACCCTACATCTCCCATCTTGAGTCATCGAAGAAGATGTACAATGCCCTAACAAACCTCTTCTCAGTCAGAAACATTGGACAAGTAATGAGTCTGAAGAATGAACTCTGTGACATGAAGATGAATGATGATGACAACATAACATCATACTTGTGAAAATCTCTCAGTTAAGAGATCAACTACAAGATATTGAAGAGATCATTTCAGAGAAGGAATTGGTAAACATAGTACACAATGGTCTTCCCAAGACATGGGATGCATTTTCCGCAAGAATGAACACAAGGAAGGAGTATCCTACATTTGAAGAACTTTGGACTTGTTGTGCTCAAGAAGAATCAAGGATCAATGCAAAAGAGAAACCCCAAAATAAGTACGATGATCAAGCCCTCACAGCAAGATTCAAGAATTTCAGGAACAAAAGGAAGTTTGGTTCAAGGAAGAAGTCAAATCAAGAGAAAGACATGTCAGAAATACAATGCTCCAACTGTCAAAAGTATGGTCACTACAAGAATCATTGTCCCAAGCTAAATAAAAGGAAGGAGACACATGAAGCATCAGTTGCTGAAGAAAAGGAACCTACAAAGAAGACCAAGCAAGATAAAACAAACTTCTTCTTCTAAAGACAAGGTAATAATACTCTTCTTAGTTCTTGTACATATCCTGTTTTCATAGTCTATGCACATATCTTGTATATCTATCTCTTAGAAGATAATATGTTCTAAGAGAAACTATACCTATGGAAGAACAACAAGATAAGGATTGCTATCACAATGACTATAAGACAAGACAATACACATGAAAGGATGAAGCACATCAACAAACCTTGGTAACAGTTCATGTGGAAGTTATTACAAGATAAGCCGAACCAGAATCAATCTTGAAGAAACCTAGAAGAAGAAAAGGCAGAGAGAAGTCAGCAATTGAGATTGGAGAAAGACTTATGACACCTTGTAGAAGGAAATAAGGATGCAGATAGAAGAGTGGTTTATGTTAGATGGAGGGAGCTGATTATATATTTCCAAAAGAAGAGCATGCATGAAGCAAGGATTAGGAGGGAGCTAATCCTATGATCCATTGAAGATGATGAAGTATATATCCATGGTAGTAGCCATGAAAAGTAGTACGTGTTCAATTTGACTTCAGAAGAAGTCTTCTTTGAAGAGAAGCCTTAAAGTATTCCTAGTTGTCCATCCACATTCGTGATCCTATGATGAAATCAAGAAGTGGAATCTTTAGGGCATGGAATCTATAAGAAACTCCATGGACCCAAGAGATAAAGAAAAACATGAGGAAGAACATGAAAATTCCAAGAAAGAAAGAAAAGCCAGAACAACCAGTCATTGTATCGAGAATCACAAGATTACCAGCTTGATATGAACTCACTAAAAGAAATCAAGCAAAGGAACTGGAAGTTGTGATGAAGAACAATGTGTATGAATGCAAGCATTGCAAGATCCATAACTAGAGGTTCTCCCAGATGGAGGGAGAAGACTATGATGATTACTTGTTCCAGTAAACCAGACATACCTCTACATGAACCATCATATCGTCTGCAATTGTCCATGGGTTGGAGTTTTACATCAGATAAAGGAAAAGACTGTTCTCCAGAGAAATTGAACAAAGAGCGTATGAAGAACAACCTCAAAGCCTTGAGGTATACCAGAAAGAGACCCTTGTATGCAGATGGAAGAAGACAATTTGGTGGAGAATCTCCAATGCACAACAAAAGTGTGGTGAAAGACTTTATATAAGAGAGATATTGTATCAGAATGGTTATTCAGAAGCTCAAGATGATGGATCGCTAATCCATGACAAACTCTCATGATGTCCAAAGAAGTATCACTTGGATATGTTCCAGTTTGACCCTTGCCACGATGTTGTGAACTAGAAGGAATCAAAGAGGAATACAACAATGATATGCTCTATTGATCAAGAGCTATAAGAAGCCTCCAAAGAAAATCAGTGTTCCAGAAAGACCGAAGTTTAATTGAGATCAAGAATTACATTCTCTGTGATGAAGTCCAGAAAAGAGAAAGTGGTTCTCCAATATATATCTCCACAGATGAGCAGATAAGCAGAAATTTTGGTAAATCCTTTGTCCAAGATGAAAGAGTTTGCGTACTCAAGCTGGAGCTCATGGAAACGACTTCCTTATTGAAAAAGGAAGAGATGACTCCCAGGTTGGGAGGGAGCACTGATGTGTTAGTGATTGATGGACAACCATTTTTCAGTTCGAAAAATGGTCTAGGATGAGTAGTTCCTTTCCAGTTCGGAAAGTGGTTTGATATTTCTGATGGACAGGCATTTTCCAGCTCGAAAAGTGGTCCAGATATAACGGTCATTTTCTTAATGAAAACGATTCGATGGATTGTTGATGTACCATAGACAATGATTTCCCATTGTGGTTAACATGGGGAATGGTCTAGGGCAGTCTTTCTTCTTAAGGGTTACTCAAGAAGACTAGCCCGCCTCGCCGGACAACGATTTCCCATTGTGGTTAACATGGGGAATGGTCCATTTTGGAGGTTGGTGCAGGATAGTCATTTCCTCTTGTGGTTAACATGGGAAATGGTCCGGACAACCATTCCTTAGGGCGGATTCATTCTCTCCAGTTTGCACTTTGTTTAGTGTCCAAGGAATGGCCCAGGGTGGGGAATGGTCCAGGGTGGGGAATGGTCCAGGTTCAACAATTAGGAACAAACATTCCTTAGGACAAATTCATTCTCTCCAGGTTACACTTTGTCTAGTGTCAAAGGAATGGCCTAGGGTGGGGAATGGTCCAAGCTCAAAAATCAAGACAATTATTCTTTCTTGTTTGAGAAGAATAGTCTAGATAGCTCATCATTGATGTCTTACCTTTTGAGGGCAGATGCTCTTCCAAGATCTCACAGATGTGAGTGGAAGAATGGCCCAGATGATTCATTTTATAGCATAACATTGTTTCTGTGCAGGTTGATATCAAATGATTTTTATGAAGACTGTATGTCTCTAGACAATAGATGTATACTACCGTGGTGGATGTGTTCCACTGTTTGTGACTATATGTCACTGATCAAGTACCTGTGTGCTACTTGGTGTGGTAGTGTACCACTGGATTGTAGTTGTGTACTACTATGGATAGACACAGTTGTGTTCTATTGAATGATATTGTTCTGATTTCCTTGAAGACTATTAGCAGTGTTGGAAATGATTATCAGCTAGATGGATGATCAATGGATAGAGATTTCCCAGACGGAAAATGGTTCAGGAAATTTGTTCTTCTAGGACATATATCCAGATTAGAAGAATGGCTCTTGTGTCACTCTATGGTGTGAGTGACTTATCCAACATCATGTCTGATTACTCAGATAAAGTATGGTTTCGAGAGATGATGCAACTGATGGCACTGATAGTGATGATGGTGCTCATTATCTAGTCATGAGATAGTCTATGAGACTATGTTGATGCTACCAGGTAAGTGGTATGTTTGTGCTCAAGACCATTACCTTCAAATACCTCCCTAGCTAGGAGGGAGTGTTGACATTATGGTAGTTGCGGGAGGTATTTACCTCCACGTGTAAACCTAATGAGAATAGAATATTTCAGGAAGCAAGAAGAAAATCTAATGAGTTGGCTAATAACCCTAGAAGATAAGTCAACTCAAGGGAATAACTTGTATTAGGTTATTAGCCTCCAAGAGAAGAAGTCAACCAGAAGAAATAATATATACTTAACAGACAGATACCCAGAATGAGAAGTTGGCCCAGGTAGTTAGCCAGAATTAGTATAAATACAGGAGGCCAATCTTCATTCTGGCAGGCATTCTTAGAATTGCAGAGCAACACTTGTGCGCACTGCAGTTGCCCAATTTGTGTGCAGGTTTGGAGGAGAGTTGTTGTTGCAGCTGCTACAACTAGCAGATTACGCTTTGGGTTGGACTATCTCTTGGTTAGGGTTTGGACTATTTGATTAGCTCTTGTTTGATGCCCCATCCTTGGGGAAAGGTGCACTACCCTTTGTTTGGCTATCTAGCCTAGGGTTTTCTTCCAGAATGATTCTCAGTTAAGGTTAAGGTGCTTGGAGGATGGTTTCGGTCTATGGTTGGGTGAAAATAGTGATATTGATGATGGTAAAACGAGCACATCCATTCATTTTCTAACACTTGGAGCCATATAAGTGGATTCAAAACAGAGAAATGTTGAAGAATTGCCAAGCCAAAGACATTTTTATGCAAGGAAGCCATTGAGGAGAGCACCTTTGCGGGCCATTTCTAGGAGCTTTGTTCATCCGTTTTTAGTGCCATCAGTTTTGTTGGGTTCTTGACGACCAGATCAATTTTTAATCCTTTTGGCATTGTTATGATGTACTTTTAAATATTTGAACATAAATAAGAAAGCCTCACCCACTGAGACAAAGGCTCGGAGACGTAGATGAGATTGACGAACTCCATTATCAACTTCTCTTGTTATGGTTTGTTGTTGCTTTATGCTTATTTCCATATCTATATATGTTTATGTGGCTGCCATGTTTATTCATTAATTCTTCCTCTTTCATTAATTTCCTAAATGGTATTTTAACTCATGCTTTAAAACTCAACCATTGTCGTTAAAAGATCTTTTTGGATCACTGGTGTTATTGAACCCAAGCCCTCTTTCTAAAACGTTGGACCCCCGAGTTCAATGTATCCATAGCCCGTCAGGAAATCACCCCAATTTGGGTCAGGCTTCCTGGTTTTCCTATCTCCTATTGGACAAAAGAGATCTTTCAAAAAAGTGGCACCGCCTTGGGGTATTTCTATGAAGCAGATCTTTCCTATAAGGAAATAGGATATCTGGCCATAGAACACATTTTGGTTAGACTCAAATTAACAAATGGGCTTGCAGATTACATATTTATACAACACCAAGGCCACACTTTCACTTGGGAATCGGACTATGAAGGAATTTTGTTTAGATGTGGTCGATGCCATGTCTACGAGCACTTGGAAAAGGATTACCCCCTACAAGTGAAAAAATGAAAATGGGTCAATAAATCTTCCTCAGATCTGCAGGGGACTGCTATCCCTTGCCCACCTTCACCATATCCTCATACAGTGGAAGTGGGAACCTCAACCCCAGTTCTAGATCAGTCTCCTCCAGCTGACTTTCAACATACTTCCCCTGTCTCGACGCCAACAACTCTCTCAGGTAATCCTCTCTCTCATCCTTCAAACTCTCTTCCTCTGTCTTCTTTTTTTGCACAGGACCTTAACAACTCCTCATCACTCTCTCCTCCCCAAAAACCCTTAGACATTTCTTTCTTGGCAGGGCTCTCGAGCATCTCTAACCCTGCCTCAGTCCCCCTCATCTCTCTCTCGCCCCCTAT
>ML777446.1:17615-43730 GCA_009831015.1 Picea engelmannii | reverse complement strand
TAAATCCTCTATTTGTGATCTAGAAGAGGCCCCCATTGAAGTTCAAGGTGGTATTGACACTTTTGTGGATCCAGATAAAAATCCTTTGATCTGAGGAAGAAAGTATTATATACTCTAGCTTAGAATCAAGCGCAATCAGAAGTTCACTCTGGGAAAAAAAAATCTATTTTTGGGGCTCTTAGAGCATTGGCCCCCGCACAAGGTCCTCAATGATTTTTCTCTCACATTATTGCAGGGGGCTAGACAACCCCACAAAAATAATGGCCATTTGGTGGTTGATTGAATCCACAAACCTAGACTCATTGTCTTCAGGAAACGAAGATGGAAGGTGACGCAGTGGTCAAATTTTTATATTCCTCCCTTCTGGGATGGAACTTCATAGGATTGGATGCTTCAAGGAAATCAAGAGGTCTCCTCACATGCCGGATATTTGACTCATTACATCGCACAAACTCATGGGCCATGAGGTTGTATTAAGCACTCACTTCTTCTCCCCCTCACATAATCTCACATTTATCTTCCTCAACATAGACGACCCATATTCAAACAAGAAAGACTTATGGGATAAACTTTTTCCCTCTCCTTTTATTTCTTCCAGAAATATCATTCTGGGGGGAGACCTAAACTTTACTCTTGGTTCTTATGAAATATGGGGCACCTCAACACAAGTGGACCTTATTTTTGATTACTTCATATAAAACTTGGAGGATTCCAGACTGATTGACCCTCTCCTTCCCAAGTTGTCTCCCACCTAAAGCAACATGCGAACAGGTGATGCCTATATTGCAAAAAGACTTGACCGTTTTCTAATTTCAGAATCCTTTATGCAAGAAAATTTCTGCTTTTGCCAATGGGTCCCCTCTGGTGGAATCTCTAATCACCCCCCTATTCTCTTTGAATTGACTCCTAGTCCAATTAAACCTCCTATCCCCTTCAAGTTCAACTCCACCTAGTTAGACGACCCAAGCTATTTGGATCTTGTAAAAAACACTTGGACTCCTCTAAATGAAAATCTCCCTAAATCTTCCCCTATTCAATTCATGGAAAACATCAAAAGAGTCAAGAAGGCAACAATTGCATGGATAAATGAAAAAAAAATCAAAGAAAACCAAGCTCTTCTGGAAATAGAGCAACAACTCAAAGAATGGATGGAGGCCGAGATGGTTACAATCTTTTATGAAGAACAAAAATTCAAAATCCTCTTGCTAGATAAGAAGAAGAATGAAATCTTTATCTCCAAAGAAAAAGAATGATGATTAAAAAAAAGAGCTCTCTGGCTCCAAGCTGGAGACGACAACACAAAGTTCTTCCACAATGTGGCCAATGGTAGGAAATTAAAAAACACAATCTGGGCCATAAAAAGAAATGATGGGTCAATGTCCTCAAGTTTTGAAGACATTGCATCTATAGGCACCTCCCATTTGCAAAAAATATTTTTAAGGAAAATCAGAGATCGACAATTGAAGCCATATTAAAGGTTGCAAGTATTTTCCCCAGATTTGTGGATCATGAACAAAATGACTCCCTAATGGTAGAAGTCACAAAAGAAGAGCTCTATAATACTTTGCACAACTTCCAGAAGGACAAAAGCCCGAGGATGGACAAAAGTTCTCATACCCTCGACTCCTATTTATACTAAATATGTCTATCAAAATAACCATCTAGAGGAAGATCCTTCTAGAAGCTAAAGCTTCTATTAGGTCTTCTTACATTGGACTTATTCTTCCTTATTTCTAGGCCTTATTAATATTGACCTTTATTACATGGAAATATATTATTCTACCTATGTGAGGGGTTAAGTCCTTAACATGTTCTCCCCCTTAAAAAAAACCTTGTCCTCAAGGCTTGAGATGGGGAAATTGTTGCAGAATGGTAGTTGGTTCCCAAGTGGCATCTGCTGGAGTTGTATCTTTCCACTGGGCTAACACTTCTTTGATGGTTCGCTGACGTAGACGAAGCTCACGCTGGTCCAAAACAACTTGTGGTTGTATCAAAATGGAGCCTTCTTCGTCCAACTCGGGAAGGTTGGTTTGAGTTTGGCACTTAGTTCCAATAACCTTCTTTAAGCATGAAACATGAAAAACAAGATGGATCTTAGAATGACTAGGAAAAACTAACTGATAGGCCACCTATCCCACACGCTTGAGAAAGGTATAAGGACCATAAAATTTGGGTGCTAGTTTCTGACAATGGTCAGCCTTGAGGGAATTTTTCTTGTAGGGTTGTAGTCTAAGAAACACTTGATCTCCTTCTACAAATTGATGTTCAGATCGACCTTGATATGCTTGTTGCTTCATGTGATTCTGGGCCATGACCAAATTCTCTTTGAGGGTACGGAGAATAGCCTCTCGAACTGTAAGCATTTGGTCAACTGCCTGGACCTTTGAGACACCTAGAAAATATGAGAGAACTAAAGGTGGATTTTGTCCATATATCGCTTCAAAAGGAGTCATGTGGGTAGTTGTATGGTACGAAGTGTTGTACCACAATTCAACTAGTGGTAACCATTGAGTCCACTAATTTTTCCTTTCCGATGCAAAACACCTCAAATATGTTTCCAAACACTTGTTGAAAATTTCAGTTTGACCATCAGTCTGGGGATGATAAGCTATTCTGAGATGGAATTGGGTGCCTTGTATATTAAACAGTTCTTGCCAAAAATTTCTAGTGAAAGTTGGGTCATGATCAAAGACAATAGAATGCGGAATGCCATGAAGCTTGAAGACCCGATCCATGAAAAGTTGAGCGACGATGGATGATGTAAATGGGTGTTGAAGAGCATAGAAATGAGAGTACTTGGAAAGATGATCAACTTCCACCATGATAAATGATTTATTGCCCGATTTAGGTAAGCCTACAATAAAATCCATATAGATATCCCGCTAAATAGCATGTGGAATCAGAAGCGGTTGTGGTGTTCTAGGAGATTTGACTGTCCCTTGTTGCGTTGACACACATCACATTCAGCCAAAAAATTACGAACTTCATCTTTCATACCATCCCAGAAAAAAGAACATTTGACCTTGTCATAGGTTTTGGTAAACCTGGAGTGCCCAACTATGGGTGTAGCATGAAGCTCATAAAGTACCGTGGATTTAAGTTTTGACTATTTACTTAAATGAAAATGGCCTTTGTATCGAAGCTCATCATTGAGCCAAGAGTACCCTGGGGAAATTGGAGAATTGGACTGCAATTGTTGTATCATATGTGAACTTTTGGGATCGTGTAGCCATTCCTGGCGAACAACTTGGAACCAATCTGGTACAATGAAGGAGAGAGAAAAAAGGGACCCTTCATTTTCATATTTTCTGGAAAGTGCATCAACAACCACATTGTCTTTGACTTTCTTTTAAATGATCTCATAATCATATTCAAAGAGCTTGGTCACCCATTTTTGTTGCTCTGGGGAGGAAAGGCATTGTTCCAGAAAATACTTGAGTCTTTGATGATTTGTCTTAATTTGGAAGTGTTTCCCCAATAGATGAGGGCACCAAAGATTCATGGCATGAAGAATAGCCAACATTTCCTTTTCATAGGTTGATTTGCCCAAATTGTTTTGCCCAAATTGTGCTCGAATAGTTGTTTGTTTGTAAAGGCCAAAGGCCGACCCTCTTGCATAAGGACAATGCCAATTCCTTTCCCGTAAGCATCACAGTCTAGGCCAAAGGTCTTTGTGAAGTCAGGAAGGGCTAAGACTGGAGTGGTGCACACGACCATCTTCAAGGTTTGAAAATCCTGAGCAGTTACTGGAGTCCAAGTGAAAGAATTTTTTTTAAGGAGTGCAATGAGAGGTGCCGCAATCTTTCCATAATTCCTAAAAAACTTGCGATAATAACCTGTTAAACCCAGAAATCCACACAAGATTTCAAGAGTCTTTGGGTGAGTCCAATCTTGCATAGCTTCAATATTTTTAGGATCCACTATGACGCCGACATTCTCAACAAGATGACCCAAGTACTTGACTTCTGAGCCACCAAAAGAACATTTAGATTGCTTGAGGAAAAGTTGGTGCTGAGAGAGTAGATGGAGAACTCGATTCACATGAGCAAGATGGGTTTTCCAGGTTTTATTATAGATGAGGATATCATCAAAGAAAACTAAGACAAAATGAAGGATAAAAGGATGGAAGACATGATTCATGAGACTTTGGAAATTGGAGGGAGCATTACAGAAGCCAAAGGGAATGAACAAAAAATCAGTGGCCCTCATGAGTTGTAAATGTAGTCTTAGGAATGTTCGCCTCTTTCATACAGATCTGGTGGTAGCTAGAACAAACATCAAGTTAGTAAAAAACTCGGTGCCACTCAATTCATCCAATAGGTCATCAATGACAGGAATGGGAAATTTGTCTTTAATGTTGATTTTGTTGAGGGCGCGAAAGTCAGGACACATGCGCCAAGAACCTTCTTTCTTAAGGACCATGATCACATGTGAAGAGTAGAGGCTTGTACTAGGCTGAATAGCACTTGCATTGAGAAGGTCTTGAACAATTTTTTCAATTTCATTTTTTGGGGAAAAGGGGTGACGATAGGGACATATATTGGGAGGAAGGCTTCCTGGGACAAGGGGAATGGAATGATCATGAACACCATGGGAAGGAGAAGTCCCTAGGGAGTGAAAAAAACTACTTGATGTATAGAGAGGATGGATTGGAGGTCCTGTGACATAGAGGGTGTCTCAGTTGCTTGTATGTCATGGAGTTGGGCAATAATGCCAGAATGGCCTTTTTTGAGCATCTTTTCCATGCGATGGGAACTAAAGATCTCTGGGGAACCGGTGATGATGCCTTGGAACTTATTTTGTTGGCCCTCCTAGTCGAATTGCATGGTTAGTTCCTTAAAATCCATGAGAATGGGACCCAAATTCCTTATCCATTATGCACCCAACACAATGTCACAATCACCCATGTCGATAGCAAACACATGAGATTTTAGGTGGTATTCACCAATTTGGAGACACACATTTTCACAACGCCCTCCACATTTCATGGACCCGCCATTGGCAATCATGATTTAAAAATTATTTACTGCACGGATATAACAATTAGTTTCTTGGGCAATGCGGCGATGAATAAAATTATGGGTGCTTCCACTATAAACAAGAATGATGACCTTCCTATGCTTGATGTAACCAATTAGCTTGAGGGTTTGGGGAGCAGAGAAGCCAATGATAGCATTTAGGGAAATGACTGGTTCTACTTCAGGAGGGTCTGAGGGAGGGGTTATGTCAGTGAGTTCAGGTGACACTGACACAAGGGGAGCCTCAACATGCTCTTCAGAAACATCCTTCGAGATGGCCATAAAAAGCTTTTGTTCCTTACACTTGTAAATTCTAACCTTGTACAATATCTACTGCAAACTGATATTCAGAAAAGAACAGAAAAGATACAATGGCAAATACAAAACATTACACAGAGATTTTTCACCTGGAAACCCAAACCGGGAAAACCAGCATATATTATATTGATACACATTGCTTTACACTGTTTACAATACAATATACATATAGGAGACAGAGGCATCCAAAACCCTAACCCAATGACCTGGATTAGTCCAAAACCCTAATTCCTTAACCGGAAATAGAAAACCATCAGCAAAAAACCATGTGCCGAAAAACCACCTAATATCATGTGGTCCCGGAAATATGTCGGCTCGAAACCGGTGAAAATATGTCGGCCAAATTTTTTTTTTCTGGGGGCGCTGTCCCCGAACCCCCGCGCGGGGGGCTCCACCCCCCTGCGCGCCCGGCGCAGGCGCTCAGACACTACTACTCGTGCAAAGAATATAACACATACCCAACAACACTTGTGTCCCCAAAAAAATTTGTCATCACAATTATAACAAAGGCCTTTAAGTTGGCATTCAACCATTTTGGCCCTGATCAATTTATGGATCTTTAGTGGAGTAGAAAGAGGAGTGGGAGTTATTGGTTTAGTGCGAGGAATAAAGGAGGGTTTTCGGTTTTGAGAAGAGAAAACTTGTTGTGCTTCCTTAGCTCTTTTAGTAGTGTCCACCCAAATCTAAGGTCGAGCCATGATGACATGATCACAAACTTCATCCTTGAGGCCACTGATAAAACATTCTCAGAAAAAAACATCAAACATGCCCTCTGTACAAAAATCTAGTCACTCAAAAGCAGCTATAAATTCTTCCATTGTGCTAGATTGTTTCAACTTTGTAAAACGACCTAAATGGTTGGTCTCAGTGTTAAAGTGTTCATAAAGCTCTGCCACAAAGTGTGTCCAAGCCACATACCCTTGGCGGGTATTTTTTCTCCATTGCCAACATTCTTGATCTAGATGGAGAACACCATACCGAAGTTTGGCCAACTCATCCATAATGCCATACAAAGAGAAATAATGTTTCGTTTGAGTTACCCAGCTAGTGGGATCCGATCCATCAAATTTGTTCACATCCACATGCGGAAGGCGTAGGTCACACTAAAAGTGACGGGGATAAAAATTCTAGGAATGAGAGGAAGTTTCACCTTTGGTATGAAAAGGTGGGTCAGATAAGGGAAAATCTGTAGGGATATGCAGCTTGGCGCATATCATCATAGTGACAGGTTCAAGCTGGGTAGTAAAGTCTTGTTTGAGGTCTTGTTTGAGTTCCACGATTGAGGTGACGATGGAGGAATGCATCTTTTGATTGATGGTGGAAATATTGGCAATGAGTTTTTGCACTTCTTGTTGGGTTTTTATGAAATTGGAGTGTAAGGTAATGAAGCAAGCTTCTAATTCTTGGCTACGGATATGGGCCATGATGACGAGGGAACGCGAAAAGGGGCAGGTGAGACCACAAAGAAAATGGTTTATGGGTGAAGTGTATCACAACGATCAGGACGATGAGTTGAATCCAATGGGGTAACGTCCAAATAAGGGTGTTGGAAGGGGATCAGGTACTCCACAAGAAAAAAAAAATTGCTGAAAAATGATAGTTATGACTCCGTTAAGAGAGAAGAGAGAAATCCAACAGAAGAGGTCTCAAATAATGGTGCAAACAGGATCCAACAGAGGTCACTCCTACATAGTTATACTCCGATCCGAAGAATACTGTAGTGATGAAATTTCAAAATGATTAACAAGAAGAAATGTGTAGTAATTTTGCAACTCGAATGCATGAGACACATTTGCACCACAATAAATCTTGTATGTTCTGTTTTTGTTTCTATCCCAAGGGTTAGGTATTCAAGGGTTCTACAGACAAGGGTTTTCCCTGTGTTATAGTTCTTTGATATACGTGCAGGGTCCAACAGTAGTACTCAACCCAATATCTCTGGGCACCAACTAAGGAGGCTAGACTGTGCCTTTAGCCATACTACTCGACTACTGAGGTACTAGAGAGTATATTCCCGAGTGTTGTTCTCAGTGGCACTATAACAGTTAGGTGACTGATCAGTTTATCTATGGAGGGCTTCAGGGGATCTATGTTGATCCGTATACAGGTGTTGTCTGATGCACTACCACTCGAAGGGGCAACAACAGGGGTTACAAGGGTGGCCAACAGATGTGCGCTTAAGTACCACTTGTATTTCATGCATGTATGAATCCACAATTGTGGGCTTATGCACGCAACGACAGATCTATGTAGCTTAAAGACGTTGGAATACATCTCTACCCTGAAAAAAATTAACCCACAATTTTCTGCCGAGGAAGGTGCTCTGATACCACTTGTAATATTCCAAATAATAAAAAGTATGCAGAACATAAATAAATAGCTAGAAATGGAAGATGAGCAACAATATAATGAGAACAACACCACAATAATACCAAAATGATACCAGAATAATACCAGAAAGAGCACTTTGATTATTGAGGGCAATGTTCACTTGCCTCTTTGAGGGGGAAACCTCGAGCAGAGCAGAGATCTATTGCAATAATATCCAAGAAAAAAGTTCTCATACCCTCAACTCCTATTTATACAAATATGTCTATCAAAAGAACCATCTAGAGGAAGATCCTTCTAGAAGTTAAAGCTTCTATTAGGTCTTCTTACATTAGACTTATTCTTCCTTATTGCTAGGCCTTATTAATATTGACCTTTATTACCTGGAAATATATTATTGACCTACAAAGTCGACCTAGCCAAAGATTTTGATCACGTTAGTTGGCTTTACATTAGGTTGTTTCTCATTAATTTAGGATTCTCTCACTCCTTTGTTATCTGGATTCTCAGTTGCATCTCTACAATATCATTTTCTCTCCTCATAAATGGCTCATCTTCTCCTTTATTCAAATAAGAAAGAGGGCTCATAAAAGGTTGTCCTCTTTCCCCTTTGGTCTTTCTTTTGGTAGCTGAATCACTAACCCGTCTTATTTCATATGCAATCACTCAAAGGAAATTCAAAGTTATTCAAATTTCTCCAACCTGCTCTCTCACTCATCTACTATTTGTAAATGACATCCTCATTTTCTTCGAAGGCAAGAAATTTTTTCTAGACAACTTAAAGGACATCCTCAATACCTTTTGCCTCTCTACTGGAATGAAAATCAACTAGGATAAATCCTCATTAATGGTTTGGGGACTACATGATCAAGAGTCACACTCAGTCTATGCCCTCCTTGGAGTGCAAATTCAAGACCCAACATAGGGCCTCAAAAACTTGGGTTTCACCCTCGAGGCATCAAGATACAGGAAAGCAGATTGGGCATGGTTGTTGGTCAATATTGAAAAGATAATTCTCTCCTGGTGTAACATATGGCTCTCAAGAACCGATAGATTGGTGCTCATCAATTCAATTATAGAAGCGATTCTAGTCTTTTGAACCTCTCTTTCTTGGGTGCCGAAAGGATTTTTACACAAAATAAATCAAAAGGCCATTCTCTTCCTTTGGGCAGGAAAAGAAGACTCTCGGACCCTAGTGTTGGCTTCAAATAATATCATCTCAAAGCCAAAACGCAATGGAGGATGGGGATTGTTGGGCCCGAGATATGATCGATTTTATGAAAGTAATTAGATACTTTTGTCGAATGTATATATGTGTTTTTCATGTTTTGGAGAAAATTTTTGAAGAATTTTGTGCCAAAACGCTATGATCTACACCAGGTATGCATAATTCATGTTTTATGTCGATCTTGAGTATAATTTATTATGTTTTTATGTTTCCAAGAATCTCATTCACGTTTTTTGGTGTTATAGGGCAAAATCGCATCATGTTTATGCTTCCGGTACTCCATTCGACACTATTACAGGAAGCTAACTTAAATCTTAAAATTTAGGAGCATGAAGTGGAATCTGAAAAATATGGCACATGGGTTTTGTGCGTAATATGCCCAATTAGGTCCCTTAAGGGCTGTTTCCTGAAATTTTTAATGTTTTGAGAGCATTTCGTGGTTTTCAATTCTGCATCTGGTACCCGGTCCGACACTCCCTTCGACACCTCGTCCTGTACAAAAACGGTGGACAATTTGGCGATTATGGCATTGGAAGCTAGTGGTGGGAGAATAGGGAACATGGGTTTTTCTTGTGCTTATCCCCTCCAACTACTGTACTCTTGACAACTCGATTTTGGGTTATTATGGTGGGTGATTATTGGCTCGCTCTATTTCGGCAGTTAGGGTACCATTAATGTAATTTGCTATTTTTAGAGGTGGTTTGACTCTCCAGTGGTCGACCACTTGGTCTGTAAAGCTTATAAATACCACCGTGGTGGTCTTACAATAAAAAAGAAGTAGTGTGTTAGAGGCAAATACGATTTTGGCTCTGTTTTGCCAGACTGTGTAAAACCTGCGTTTTTAGTTTTAATGGTGAAATTGTTGTGATGAAGTTCGTGGTGTGCCTTTGAAGAGTAACCACGACTCTTGGGGGGCCCACCGACAGTCTGGGTAACTATCTTATGAGTTTATTTGTGAATTAGATAGTGTAGATGCATTTTTATTTTATTTCCTGTACATGAAATGATATTTTACTTCTTTGTCATTTAATTTGTTGTTTGTGATTTAATTGGTTTAACTTAGCTTTTGCAGGTTATTATGAGGAGTTTTGTTAGTATGCAATGAGTTATTAGTTAGTGGAAGCGAGATTGTGGATTTAGACACTAACCCCGTGTGTAGTTAGATGGTATAATAGACTTTCTTCATGCTGAAATAGAAGTTAAAATAGAGTTTTAGGACAGGAATTTAATTCATGTTTTCTTTGACAGGATTTCGGTGGACGGATAGTGATAGTGTTAGTTTTTATTTGCAAATTGTTTATTCAAATGCTATTTAGTCTTTTCTTATCTAGTTGTTAGCTAGTTTACTCATTTCATTACTTGTCGTATGCTAGAATAGTGTTTAATTTATGTTTATGAGCATTTCCCTTTTTGTAATTTGAATTGTTAAGATAGAGCTAGTTTAGTTTATGTTATGCAATTTCTTGCTTAGATTTAGGTTGCAATTTCAAGTTGTAGTTAATTATTGAGTTTAGTGTAGTATGAATTTGCTTCATTAGTATAGAATGCAATTGTGTTTATTAACATAGTCTCGTTATACTGTTGATGATTAATGTATGATAGTTTCTTGTTTTCATAGATAGTTTTATTGTTGTTGTAGGATAGATAGTCTTTGCTTTGATAGATTAGATAGTAGCTTGCTTATCATAGGTTCAAGACTAGTTGTTAATTTCTCTTGCTTTCAATTAAATAGATTTCCTTTTATGAATTAGAAATAGTTTTGAAGTTTGAATTAAGAACATAGTTCACTTGCCTCTTAGGTTAGATAGTTGTTCAATGAGAAGTCTTAATTAGTTTACTTGCAGTAGAAGTTATTTTAGAGTAGTTAGTTTGTTTACTTGCTTTAATAGATTAGCTAGTTGCTTTGCTTACTTGTTTACTTGCTTTAATAGGTTAGTTAGTTGTTTTTCTTACTTGTTTACTTGCTTTAATAGAATAGTTGTTGGCTTGTTTATTTATTTGCTTTCATAGGGTAGTTTCTCATTGAATTTAGGTTGGAAAGTTAAAGTAGTTTTCTTTTGTTATTTGCTTATTGTTATGCTTAAATAGTTTGCTTTTGCTTATTGCTTATTGTTATGAACTAGTTTGCTTTAAATAGGGTTTTCACTTGTTTTTCTAGAACTATCCATCGATACTTGGTCCAAAAGTACTTAGGTTACATAGTTTAAAGTTGCTTAGTAGGGTTTTCTCATCAGATAGATTTTCTTGAATAGATTATCCTTAGATAGACACTTACTTAGTTAGACTATACTACTATCAGCCCTTATACCTTTGGCATATATTTTTCTACAACTCTAAGTTTACTTACCCCGGGTTGAAAATTTAATTGAGGGTTTTTAGTGTCTTTTTAGTGCATATAGAACACCCATCAAGGACTTAAGGACATTTTATCCTTCGCAAATGACCTGGTAGCTAAAAATTCTTGGATTCTGGTGGATGGGAACAACCTATGGCACAGAATAATAAAGGAAAAATACTTCCCTCAATAGTCTCTTTTGGAGTGGATCCGCTCCCCAATCAAATCTTCGAAGAATGGAACTATAATCTAGAAAACCATCATTCACTCTTTTCACATAGTTGGAGATTGGATAATTTGGAAGATTGGCAATGGCTCCAAAGTGTTGATTGGGAAGGACCCTTGGATTTGATGTACAAACAATCATATACTTCTCGAGGATCTTGTCACTTCACTAAATCATAGAGGATTCTATTATCTAAATCAAGTTGGACGTAAGGACTTTATCACAAACAATACTAGATGGATTTCTGGAGAAGATTTAAACATAGAACCCAATATGTTACCATTCTAGTGGCGTTATATCAACTCCTTGGGAAACTCCTTTGTCAAACTTTCAGATCAAGATGACCAACTTATCCGGTCTTTCAGTTCAGCAAGGTAATACTCTCCTAAAATAATATACTTATCACAATCACAAGCATTTGAACATGATCCCCCCCCTTGGTGGGGGGAAACTCCTTTGGAAATTCAAATGTCCTCCAAAGTCAAAACTATTCATGTGGCTTATGTTACAAAATAAGGCCCCAACTAGGGAAAACTTGTAGAAGAACTCCTTCACAGGTCCAAGCCGATGTTCTCTATGTAAATTAGAAGAGGAAACCAATCTGCGTCTCTTCCTTCATTGTTCCTTTACAACATTGGTTTGGAGGGAGGTTAGTAGCTCACTTGGACCATATTTTACCTGGAATGGTCTCACCATTTCAGATGCCTTACAAAATTGGTTGATTGAATATCAAAGTCATGATTTCAAGGCTATACCCCTCATCATCTGTTGGGGAATTTGGTTTTCTCAAAATCATGCCATCTTAAAAGATAAATATGGCTCCATTGCACATATAGCCATCCAATGCCTCAAAATATTTTATTTCTATCCACACAAAAGTCCTTCTTCTTCGGCAATAAGAATCTCAACACCTCCAACCATCAACATTGAAGTTCTATGGGCGTTTTTTGATGGTGTTTCCCAACGCTCTCCCTCTATAGGAGGTGTAGGGGGAATTCTCAATACTTCTTAAAATAATTCTTTTGCTTTCTCGGTTGGGCTAGGAGAGGCAACAAACAAATTCAATGAACTCATGTCACTTTATGTTCTTCTTATTATGGACCTTGAAAATAACATCAATCACTTGAATATATATGGAGACTCTTTATTTGTTATTCAAGTCATGAAATGCACACACTTTCTGCGTTCCTACACATTGGTTCCATTATTGGAGGAAATAAAGAGGCTCACTGCAGAGTTCACTCATATTTCCTATTCACATGTGTACATGAATCAAAATCAACAAGCATATCGACTTTCAAAAACTAGACTGGACCTGGACAAAGGATGATGGAATATCAAGGAAGAAGGCCCGAATGGCTCCAAGGAATATATTCACAACACTTGGGCCAGTCTTTGATTAAAATATTTTCTTCTTTTCTCATTGAAATGTATAAGAGTGTAGTTCTAAAATTGAAAACTAGCACAATCTCAGCCAGATAACTATGGTTTTGATGTATATTCATATGTGATAGGCACTATATAGACACACTGTGGACTCAAACAAGATACATGAAAACCTATGGCATACACATATGTAATTTTATTTCCTTACAAATAAAATTACGAATTTTTTCCTTGGGAGAAAAAAATGTTTTCCTATGAAATAATTTCATTTCTTTGCTCAAGAATAAGGCTCCTTTCACTTTTTTAGGTGTATATTTCTAATTAATTTCATATATGTAAATTTTTAGGGTTAAGTCAATGGAAATGGATAAGTGAATTATTCTTAGGATCCATAAGGGCTTGCCCATTTGGGCTTCTCTGTGTGTAATCTTATCATTGGGCCTTTTTAAGGGAGTAGAATAAGCGTTCAACCTTTGGGGATTACTCCTTTGGCGGTGGAATATTTAGACTCGATGCACAAAGTGGTTCACATATTTGAAGTGAGTACAATTGATGAGCTTTTAAGCGACATTGAATCTCCCGCAGTGGTCTCATACACTATTCTCTCCATTGGATTGGTGGATGGGACTAGGGTTTTGAATTTCGAGGGATGGTGAAGTTGGGAGAAGTAATGAGGTTGAGTTGTTAGATGGGTGTCGGGGATTCACTACTTTGGTAGGTATCCAATTCATCATCCTTCATTATCTTTGGAGTTGTCATTATTTCTTTCTCAGTCAAAACCCAATGTTGGTTCTTTAAGCTTCTCTCGAGATGTGGAGAGTTATGATAATGGCTCTGGGTTTGTGGATAGGCCCTTCGATTGTAATGCCCCATATTATCAAATAAATATAAATAATAATAATAATAATAATAAAATAAATAAACAAAATGTATGAAAATATAAGAAAATAAATAACAAATAAACTAAAATATTAAATATAAATAAATAAAAGGAATTACTTTATTATAAGAACAAAAGGGTAAAAATAAGAAAAGTTGAATTTAAGGAAAGCTAAATTAAGAAAAGTCAAGATAAGAAAAAGTAAATTGCATGATGACAAGTGGAATTTATGCATGAGGTTTCGTTGCAGGGATGGACAAATGAATTCTGTTTAAATGGAGGAGGAGAAGGATGTGGGCATCTCTGGTTAGGGCTTAGGGTTTGGAATAACTCTCGGGAAGTAAGAATTGGAAGTTGGCATACGTAATTGATTGGGTTCTCAGGGGCCCTCAATTGTAATGATCTCCAGCAGAACTAAGGATCATTACTACGCGGAGAACACATAAAAACAATTTTTTTCTGCTAACTAATTTCTTGTAGATTACTAGCTACGAATTACACATGGATTTAAATATTGTCTAATATCATACTTAAATGCATCTACAACATACTAAAAATGGCATGAATGTGGTTTAAATAACTCAACATAGCAACATATAAATCGTTCGCAAACATAAATTTAATACACAACAATTAAACTCATAATGAAACACAAAAACAAGATACAACACTTATCTTTTAAAAATGGTTGTGAAACCAGTTGCTTGGGATAGATGTTCCACCAAATCACATATTTGTTGTTCAAAATCTCAACAAAAAGTCACCCCCGAGCTGGGGCTAGCAATTCACAAAAGAGGGTGGTCTCTCACTGTCCACTCACAGCTCAGAAAATCCCACAACCCACTAGCATTCTCCTACAACTATCATGATTTTCCACTAACTATCTTCTTCTCGACCTGTCCAACCCAAGGAATGCACCCCTTCACTTCTCTCAATCCATTGGGCGTCCCATTCATTTATTAGGGTCTCTATGGCACAAGTAACTAGGAATCTCACTATTGGGAAACTCAAGGGAGCTCACTGCTAGGAAATATACCAGGAAAAACAACAACAATCACTTGTTGTTATAGTGCAACTCACATAGGAGTTCACTCTTTAGGCCTAACAACCTAACTCTTCAATTTTTTTCTCCAAATACGCTCCATAATTTTCCCTCCATGGTTGCTCTAGCTCCAAGCTCTTCTTTTATGTTCTCTACTTGTTGTTCATGCAAAAACATGTCTGTTAAAACTATTGTAACTGCTCATACAAAATTTTCCTCTCTTTTCTTGCTTGATTGACTTACACACTTCCACAAGCTGATTGTACTCAACCCCCATGCTCCCAATAACTATGGGATGTGACTTCTCACACCCACTCTCTTACATGCATTCAATGATTGGATTTAGGAACACTCAACAACAAAATAGAAGGTTCATATACCAATAGTAATTTTAGGAAGTGGATTGAATTAATAGACATGGGTAACTCCCCCTTGGAAACATCTTATACATTATCTTAGACCCTCCCCTCTATTGTGGATTAATCAACCCCCATCTCTGTCCATATCCCCCAGCAACTAGCATCAAATTTCATTATTAAAATTCATAAATACAATTGGCATATACATTGTTTGGCCATGGCCACACATTATATCTACATTAAGCATTAATTAAAATGGGGATTATAGTGGGGATGTTACATCTGTCGTGATGACTGAGGGGTTGGTTGGGAGGAGATTTGTCCCCCACACTCCGTTGTGACATGTTGGATCAAAGCTTGGAGCACAACGGTTCGACAAGTATTGAGTTGTAAGTAAGTCAATGTCTTCACCCCTCATGTAAGTCTCTCACCACTTGCTCAATCTTGTCAACTATGTAATCAGGATCATGAATTTCTACTTTGTTTAGTTAATGGTTGCAAATGGTTAGATTTATTTATCTTTTTTCACTGAATTAGAATTTGGGCTATTACATATGATATCAGAGCCATGGTTCAAACTCTTGAACCTATAAGACCTTCACATTAAAGGTTGTTTCCCTTAATTTCATTTCGATCACATATTAGATTCTTCATTTTGGTAGTAATGTCATATATATATCTTTAAATAATTTATTGATATATGTAGTTAATAGTGAACTTAGCACTTTCCTCTTTGCATGTATGTAATTTTTTATTCTTTCATACATGAAGATAATATCTCTAATGAAACATAAGTCATAAGAACTAACACTCCATGAAGATAAAATGTAAATTTCAAAATATTATTTTCCAATGCCTAAAAATAAACAATATACCAACTTTAGTAGTGGAAGAGCAAGGTCATATACATTTAATATAAACTAGCAACAACCACTTTATAAAAGTGGTTGATATACACCGATCATCGTCATTAGTTTGGAAAGGTGGAAAATGGTGTCAATCTGTGTATATCAACCACTTTTATAAAGTGGTTGTTGCTAGTTGACGGTCAACATGTGAGAAGGAATAATAGACCATTAATATATTAATAAATAATTAATATATTAATTAATTTATAGTATTAATGTATAAATTAAGGTATTAATCTACTAATTAAGATATTAATGTATTAATTAATTATTACACTAATATAAGGTATAAAATAAAGTATTAATACATTACATTAATAAATTTATGTATATTACTAAACTATTAATACATTAAAACATTTTTGAAGTATTAATACATTAAAAATACATTATGACATTAATGTGAAGTATAAATTAAAGTATGAATACATTAATGTATAATGTGACGTATTAAAGTAATAATACCTTAATAAATACACTATTAAAATATTAATACATTAATTCACAATGACTATGGTTTACCATGACCATGGTTAACTTTGGGATGGAAAAGTTGACTATGGTTGACATGGTTAATTATGGTTGACCATGACCATGGATAATTATGGTTGACCTTGGTTGACTATGATTAGCCCCATAGATGACCATGGCTCGCCATGACCATGACTATGGATGACATTAATATATTAATATATATTGTAATGTATTAAGTAATTAATACATTAAAAAATTATTGATTAATACATTAAAACATTAATAATGTATTTATTAATATTATTAATCCACTAAAACATTAATATTAATATTAAAACATATTTTAATATTAAAGTATTAATACATTAACACGTTAATAAAGTATTAATCCATTAACAATACATTAATAAAAGTAGTAATAAATTAGTAAATACAATATTAAAGTATTAATGCCTTAATAAATACATTATTAAAGTAGTGATACATTAATAATACATTATTAAAGAATTAATACATTAATAAATTAATTGACAATGAACTATGGTTGACTATAGTTGACCATGATCATGGCTAACTTTGGTAGACCTTGGCTGATATTGGGAAGGAAAGGTTGACTATGGTTGACATGGATAATTTTTGTTGACCATGACCATGGAAAATTATGGTTGACCTTGGTTGACCATAACTGTGGTTAATTGTGGTTGACCATAACTGTGGTTAATTGTGGTTGACCTTGGAATACCATGATCATGATCATGGCTAATTATGGTTGACCATCACCATGGTTAACTTCCCTAGACCTTCACTATGCTTGACCTTCATGTTGGAGATATTACACACACCTAGGATATTTTTCCTTATTTTCCTATGTTTATTAGTCATTATTGAGGGTCTCCTATTTTTAGGAACCTCTCCTACATTCTAGGAGAATATTCTCTTCAGTAGACTAGCAGAGTGGAGTCATTTAGGGTAACTTTGGTTTTATCACCAAGTAACCTTGGGACCATCACCATGAACACACACTTACCTTGGGATCATCACCATGAACGTGCACTTACCTTGGGATCATCACCATGAACGCACATTCCTTGTGCATGATTGATATCCTCCTCATTTCACTCGGCTCTGTCCTGTTAACTGAGGATTGCCTGACTAGTTGACTAGGACTACGTGACATTTAACTTGAGTAATTGTCTGTGTGTGTCCGGATCTATCTAGACGAACACTATGGTGGATTGGTTTCTCCTCTATTGTGCATTAGTTGATACATGCATAGTATATCATGTGTATTTTATCATTCTTTCATTTGGTTAATACAATTTCTCATTCGTTCACTCTGATTTTTCTCTCTTCTTCTCACCTTTGCAAGCTATGTATGTTCTTTACTAGCTAGATATTTTGTGCATATATTCACCACATATTACATTGTATCACAACCCACATGATGCTAGGAATAAGGCACACAAACACTTTATTTACAGGAATTGAAGATTGAAGAACGCAGGAAGAATGGAATTTCCTTCGTTTGCAATTCTAGTGTCGTACAATTACTTACAATGAAGGCAAAAGATGGAGATTTTGATCAGAGGTAGAGGATTTTACACATTGAGAATGGATACAAAATAATAACCCATGTCGGCCATTGAAAAATCCAAATACCTCAATAGAATGGATGAGACTTATGGAGCCCTTTGCATGCACATGTCCCTTGATTTGTTGTTTTATGTATCTTCTTACAAAACTCCAAATGAGATCTAGACCACCATGGAAGGACTCTTTGGAAAAAAATATGAGATGAGAGGCCACATGATTGAGGTTGAAATACTTGCATTAGATCCAAAAATCTTTGAAAACATCCAGGATTTCTTCATGAAGTACAAGGATTTGTTGTTGCAACTCAAGGCTTGCAGGGTCGACAAATCAAAGGAGGAAAAGTGAACGGTTCTCACCATTTTGTCAAAACTTGGTATGGATTATTCAGTATTTGTTTCCACATTTCACACTCAGAGGATCACTTCGAGAGCATCCTGGACTATTCCCTCCTTGGATACCTTCATTAAGGCCCTGATGCAAGATCAAGACAAACTCATCAAAATGGGTGTAATCAAGGAATCAAAAGTGCATGCACTTGTTGTGCATGATGGAAACAACATTCAAAATCAGATATCCAATAAAAACGACAAAGGAAAGGAACATGTAGAGCCTAAGAAGGAAGGGTACTCCAAACCCTTGAATGATTCCTCAGGATCCAAAGGTGGAAAACAAAAGAAAGGGCATAAGTATACCTACCGCAATCAAGGATTATATCCATAATCCACATGCATGAAGAAGCAGATAGATATTATGGAACATATTCTTTAGAAGAACAACCTTGGGGATCACATCCTTGAGGGTGCCCAGAAGAAGCCAGAAGATCAAGCCCCCAGAGGTAATCCTCGCCCAAGATCACTCTTCTCCTGATGCTTGGATCGTGGATTTAGGTGCATCCCATCATATGGATGCCAAACGAGATGTCTTATCTTCTTTGAATACATGCAATGGTCATCCTACCCTCATGGTGGATGACTCTCCAGTCGAGGTCTCCGAAAAAAGGGAGAGTGGAACTAGATCATGGAAAATTTGAGAACGTCCTACATGTTCCCAAAATTTGTGTGAATCTTATCTCGGTGTATCATATTACACACTCAGACTCAGGCAAAAAGGTGGAGTTCACACTAGACTCTATGTCCATATTCGACATGCAAAGCAACTCCAAGGTTGTTGTCAAGGAGGTAAATCATCAATAACGGTTATACACTTTTTCTAAGTTTATTTAAATTGGTTCCTTTGTACTACTTATGAATGTTGATGACAGTAGTTGATTATGGCAAGAGGTTTGGTCACCTGAACTTTAGGTACATGAAAGAACTTAGCAAGAAAGGGATGGTCACTGGGTTACCTGATATCGAATTTTCCAAAGGGGTTTGTGAAGGATGTGTCCTTGGCAAGTATCCTCAAGAGAAGTTTAAGAAAGGGAAGGCTCACAAGGCCTCCTCTCCATTGGATATGATTCACAGTGATCTCAAGGGTCCGTTCCTGCATCCATCCATCAATAAAGCAAGGTACATGCTTACATTTTTGTATGGTTACTCACGTAATACTAGGGTATTTTTACTTAGACAGAAGTCTGAGGTCTTTTAACATCTAAAAGAGTTCAAATTTCTTGTTGAGACTCAATCAAAGAGAATATCACAGCCCTCCATACAAATAATGGGGATGAGTATGTCAACATAGATGTTTAGAATATTTTTCTTGAGGCTGGGATACAGTTGCAACATACAATACCATACACTTCACAACAGAATGAGGTGGTTGAGAGGAAGAAAAAATATCTCAAGGAGATGGACTCTTGCATATTGCATGCAAGGTCACTTCCTTAAAAGCTTTGGGTTGAGGCACTTAATTATGCCAACTACATCTAGAACAGATCTCCCCACATATATGTCAAGGATTAGACTCCTTTTGAGGCTTGGAGCTGTAACAAACAGGAAGTCACCCATTCCCATGTCTTTGACTCACATGCATGGGCCCAGATTCTATCTGAAAAGAGAAAAGCACTAGATCCACATAGTACTACTTGTATCTTTGTTGGATACCTATATGATGTGAAGGGATATAGACTTTTTGATCACTCTATGAACCAACTCATCATTGAGCGATTGTTCAATTCGAGGAAAGTCTCTTGCATGCTCCACAAGAGTCGCATGTAGGTACTTTTGTCCTTCCACCAGTTCAATATGATGAGTCTACACATTCAGAATCCACTTTATATCTGAGTTTCGATACAAAGTCAGGGCATTCAAAAAATGTATATGCACAATCAGTACAAATAAGGAGCTAGAGAAAAGGCCCAAGTGGGCACAAACCACTCTTCAAGATGCAGGAGATTTTGTTGGGGATCCAACGGATCTCAGGAGGACTCGATATCAGTTCAAGGAGCCTCCTCATGTACTCATATCCACTGAGCCCATGTTGCATATGCACTGTTATGTGGCTCAATATTCAAACCCATAAACATATGGCGAGGATGCATGGAATCCCTTTTGGGAATCAACCATGTAGGAGTAGTATAAATCCCTCCTTGAGAACCAAACTTGGGATCTGGTTATGCTTCCTTCAAGAAGGAAGCTTGTCAGATGAATATGGGTCTATAGGACCAAAAGCGCAATGGATGGACATGTTAGCAGACAGAAGGCTAGACTAGTTTCCAAAGGTTTTCAACAGATCCATGGCATAGACTATGATAAGACATTCACTATGGTAGCGAAGATGGATTCCATTTGTTTGGCCCTTTCTATTGTGGAAACGAGAGGATGGGAAGTCCATTAGATGGATGTGAAGAACACATTTCTTCACAGATATCTCTCAGAGGATATTTACATGGAGAAACCACCTAGCTTCATACATGATTCATCTTTGGTTTGCAAGCTCAAGAAGTCTCTTTATGGCCTCAAGCAGGCGCCGAGAGCATGGTATGCCAAGATGAATCCTACCTGTTGTCTGAAAATTTGTTGAGATGAAAATATGATCCAAATGTCTACATGCTTAGGAATATCGATTCACTTTTGATTCTAGTTCTTTATGTGGATGATCTTTTGATCATTGGCTGCTCGACTTCATTGATTGTTGTGGTGAAGTGGATTCTACATGACAGGTTTTTTATGACAAACATGGGTCCACTCCATTACTTCATTGGTCTCGAGATTAGTTGGGATGCTTCAGGCATCAAGATATCTCAAGCCAAGTATGCTTGGGATCTCATGGAGAGATTCCACATGGCAGACTTCAAGTCTACCCCTACACCCTTCCTATCTGGGGTAATATTTGAGGATGGTGGAGACACTCCACTCGTTGACATGACTCTATATAGACAACTCGTGGGGAGCTTGTTGTATCTATCCCACTTTCGACTAGACCTATGATATGCAGTGGGATTAGTCTCAAGGTACATGCAGAAGATGAATGACTTACACTAGAAGGTTGCAAAGCATATCCTTCAGTACATTAAGGGAACCATCAACTATGGGATTCATTATGCATCGGGCTCTACATTGGATCTCATAGGCTTCATAGATTCTGACTAGGCATGCGAAAACATTAATTGCAAGTCCACATCTGGATCCACTCTGAGTTTGGATTCATGGCCTAACTATTGGTTGAGCAAGAAGAAATATGCTATTGCTCTATCTTCAGTCGAGGCCACAAAGGAATAGTTAACATCACCATCCAGGCATTATGGCTACAAAAATTCCTTACCAAGATGGGCATCCATTTCCACATATTGATTGTCATTTGGTGTGAAAATCAAAGTACTCTCAAGTTTTGCAGAGACCCGGTGCACCAGAAGCAAAAAAATCATATCGAGATCCATATGCACTACATCAAATATCTAGTCCATGAGAGGATCATCTACTTGTAGTTATATACTTCCTCTGAACAGTTTGCTGACATCTTCACCAAGACTTTCACTAAGCATAAGTTTCACTCTCTACGCGGTCATCTTGGAGTGAAGGACACAATTGCTTAGCAACTGTCTTTTTTTCTTTTGATGCATTTTACCTTGAGGGGGGGTTTTCCCATGAGGTTTTCCCTCTTTGCTCACTTTATTTCAATGCTCATTAGTTTCATTGTTTTTGGGTACCTAACGTGGCCCTTGTTGCCAGGACCCATTCTTCATTACCCCATATTAGTGTTCAGGGGGGATGTTGGAGATATTACACACACCTAGGATATTTTTCCTTATTTTCTTATGTTTATTAGTCATTATTGACGGCCTCTTATTTTTTAGGAATCTCTCCTACATTCTAGGAGAATATTCTCTTCAGTTGACTAGCGAAGTGGAGTCATTTAGGGTAACTTTGGTTTTATCACCAAGTAACCTCAGGATTATCACCATGAATGAGGAATTACCTTGGGATCATCACCAGGAAGGCACATTCCTTATGCATGCTTGATTTCCTCCTCATTTCACTTCAATTTGTCTAGTTAACTAAGGACTACATGACTAGTTGACTAGGACTAGGTGGCAGTTAAATCGAGTAACTGCTTGTGTGTGTCCAGATCTCTCTAGACCACCACTATGGCGCATTGAATTCTCCTCTATTGCACATTATTTGAGCCACAGATAGTATATCATGTGTATTTTATCATTCTTTCATTTGGTTTTAATACAATTTCTCATTCTTTCACTCATATTTTTCTCTCTTCTTCTCACATCTACAAGTTGTGTATGTTCTTTCCTAGCTAGATATTCTGTGTAGGTATTCACCACATCTTACACTTCACTATGGTTGACCATGACCATGATTGACTGTGGTTGACCACGATTGACAATGGTTAACCATGTTTGACAATTGTTGTCCATAGATGATCATGGCGCCATGACCGTGACTATGGATGTCATCAATACATTAATGTATATTGTAATGTATTAATTAATTAATACATTAATACATTACTAAAATATTAATGCATCAAAACATTAATAAAGTAGTAATACAATTGTAAAGTATTAATACATTATTACATTAATGTAATGTATAAATTAAAGTATTAATTTACATTATATAATGTAACTTATTAATTAAATGATACATTATTAATAATGTAACATATTCATTTATTAATATATTAATATATTGCTAAAGTATTAATACACTAATAAAGTAATACATTATTATAGTAATAATTCATTAAAAAATACATTTAATACATTAAACAAATTAATAAATGTACATTACTAAAGTATTACTACACTAAGAAAGCAATACATTAATAAGGCATTAATAAAGTAGTAATACAATGACCTTAATGACCTTACTAATACATTATTGGGGCCTTAATGACCTTAGTAATGCATGATTAAGTATCAATACATAGCCTTATTAAATAGCCTAGGTCGAACATAGACTTAGTAAAGTATTAATACATAGTTATGTTAATCACATTACGATGACAAGGCCATGTTCGTCACATTGCGATGACAAGATATTTGCGTCATATTGCGACGACAAGATATTTGCGTCGGATTGCGATGATGAGGCTATGTTCATCAGATTGCGATGACAAGGCTATGTTGGTCACATTGTGACGACAAGGCTATGTTGGTCACATTGTGATGACAAGACAATGTTTGTACATTGTGATGACAAGACAATGTTTGTAACATTGCGACGACAAGGCTATGTTCATCACATTGGGATAAGAAGGTTGTGTTTGTCACATAATACATTATTACATAATGTATTGTATAACTAAAGCATTAAAATTTACATTAATTTATAATGTACAACTTATTAATTAAATGATACATTAATAATGTAATGTATTAATTTATTAATATATTAATACATTGCTAAAATATTAATACACTAATAAAGTAATACATTATTATAGTAATAATACATTTAATACATTAAAAAATATATTTAATAAACACATTACTAAAGTATTAATACACTAAGAAAGCAATACATTAATAAGACATTAATAAAGTAGTAATACAGTGACCTTAATGACCTTACTAATACATTATTGGAACCTTAATGACCTCAGTAATACATGACTAAAGTATTAATACATAGCCTTAGTAAATAATCTAGCTTGAACATAGCCTTAGTAAAGTATTATTACATAGCTATGCTAATCACATTGCAACAACAAGGCTATGTTCGTCACATTATGACGATAAGGCTATGTTTGTCATATTGCAATGACAAGATATTTGTGTCACATTGCGATAATAAGATATTTGTGTCATATTACGACGATAGGATATTTGCATCACATTGTGATGAAGAGGCTATGTTCATCACATTGCAACGACAAGGCTATGCTGGTCACATTGCGACGACAAAGCTATGTTGGTCACATTGCGATGACGAGGCAATGCTCGTAACATTGCGATGACAAGACTATGTTCATCACATTGGGATGAGAATGTTGTGTTTGTCACATTGTGATGACAAGGCTATTTTCGTCACATTGCAATGATAGGATATTTCCATCACATTACGATGATGAGGCTATTTTCATCACATTATGACGACAAGGCTATGTTGGTCACATTGCAATGACAAGGATATGTTGGTCACATTGCGACTACAAGGTTATGTTCATCACATTGCGATGAGAAGGCTGTATTTGTCACATTGTGACGACAAGGCTAATTTTTCCACATTGCGACGAAATGATATTTGTTTCACATTGCGGTGACAAGGCTATCTTCATCACATTGCGATGACATGGTGTTTGTGTCACATTGTGACAACGAGTCTATGTTTGTCACATTGCGACGATAAGGCTATGATCGTCACATTGTGACAGTGGGGCTATGTTCGTCACATTGCAATGACAGGGCTATGTTTGACACATTGTGGTGTTAATATGTTTGTGAGATTGTGATGCTACTATGTTTGTCACATTGCAACATTACTATGTTTGTGAGATTGTGATGCTACTATGTTTTCCACATTGCAACATTACTATGTTCGTCGTGTTGCAATGTACAATTTTGTTCGTTAGATTGCAACGTTGGGTTATGTTCATCACATGACAAGTTGACACATTAAAAAGGAAGTTTTGGCCAAGTTAAAAAAAATATATCTAACGAATTGTTTCCTTTGTCACAAAGATAGGAACTTTGAACTGATGTGATATATTACATAGAAGGAAACTTCAAATCATACTTGTTCTAACGAAATTGATAGCAAATAATATTGAAATTTGCAACTAATGATTTTTACTTGTTCTAAAGACATTGATAGCAAATCATCTTGAACTTTGTACATGAAGAATTGTACTTGTTAAAAGAACATTGATAGTAAATCTACTTGAATTATACTTGTTCTAAGGACATTGATAACAAATCATTTAATAATTTATACTCGTTATAACAACATTGATAGCAAATACTCTAGAACTTTGCAGATGATGAGGGGTGAAATCATGAAGATGGGTTACACTTTTGCTTGTTTTATGAGAAAAAAATTGTATTTTCACAAGTTCTTCAACTTCCGGCATACAAAAGTATTTTTTTTATTTAGAATTTCACTTTACAGTAAAAAAAAAACCTGTGAAGAATTTTGTTAACTTTCCAATGACTATTTTTCATTTTTTTTTTATCACGATCTGATATGTCAATTTGACAATTGTTTAACAGTATGTTCCTTAAACATAAAATGAATGATAATGAGTTATTTTTTCCTACAACAATGTATCTATTATTAAACTTATGTTTTTAAGAAACGAAATATACTACGACAATCTACAAAGACTTTATTTTATTATGACTATAATTTTGAATCTAACGGATGAATATTATAATTTATAGAATTTTTTGAAGTTGACCAAGCTGAAAACATTGCAGATTTTAAACACATGTTTTTCTACACCTTGTATCTATCTTAATTTTTACTTAAAACTAAAATCTAAATATACTTTTTTCAAAAGAACAATTTCAGGATTATGAATATATTTTTTTCTAAAATTTTCTCTGTATATTTTTAGAGATACCGATATTTCATTTCACCGAATCATAATGTCTGTTGAATATATTATGTAGTGTTTTTTTTTT
>ML777445.1:647720-658860 GCA_009831015.1 Picea engelmannii | reverse complement strand
TTTTATATATAAAGTTTCACAATAGTTATGTGTGTATATGTTTTAATTGCATGGAGGTCGAAAAATTTATGTGGCATAACTCAGTTGGATTATGGGTATGTTATAGTATGTTGAGAAGAGAATAAAAGTGTTTTTTGGAGTACCATGGCCCAACCTGGGTTGTCGGGGATGTTACAATATGGTATTAGAGCTTTAGTTTTCAACACTGAGCCTAGATGGGCTGAACAAGTTGAGTTGAAGCGAAATTTCACAGAGGATTGATTTCGAAGTGGCCAAATTTCAAGTTGCGGAGCGTCCATGGTAAAAAGTAAAAGCAATTGCGCGGAATTGGGGAAAAGCCCCAATTGTTGTTGTTAAATTCATGGGAAAATTAAGAAATTTGGCTATGTGGTGAGATATTCTTGATTTATTATCTGTTCTAGCAAATTCATACCTAGAATTCATCGAATTTGAAGTTACAGTGAAGCCATGACACATGGAGCGAGATTAGTAATTAAAATTCTCAATTCATGAATTGAGTTTGGGAAAAAAAATTGTTCCAGAAATGTCAACCCACAACGATTTGTTATTGCACAGGTTGAACTGGTGAATTATCGGGGTGAAATTGAACAAATTTTATAATTGCAGAATTCCTATGGTAAAAATTGGGCATTGCGTGGAAAAATATTGGCGTGCGGGTACGCGCGCTAAAATTTGGTGTTGCATGGAAAAATATTGTCATGCGGGTACGCGTGCTAAAATTGGGCACCGCGCGGAAAAATATTGGCGTAGGGGTACACACGCTAAAATTGGGCATTGCATGGAAAAATATTGTTGTACGGGTACGCGCGCTAAAATTTGGCGCTATGCGGAAAAATATTGTCGCGTGGGTACACGCACTAAAATTGGGCGTTGCGCGGAAAATTATTGGCATGCGGGTATGCACGCTAAAATTTGATGCCGCATGGATAAATATTGCTGTGCGGGCGCGCGTGCTAAAATTTGGCACTGTGCAGAAAAGTATTGGTGTGTGGGTGTGCACGCTAAAATTTGGCGTTGCACAAAAAAATATTTGCACGGGGTTGTGCATGCTAAATTTAGCATTGCGCAGTGCAGATTGAATGACGCATACGTAATACTGGCGCGCTGTGTGCACACGCATATTAATGGCACACGTGGTGTGTGCAGTATTGGCAAAGCGCAAAGAAATTTTGTTTGTGTGTGCACAATGTGGGTATATGTTGTCGCGAGACAATTTAGTTAATGGTGTATGCAAAGTATTAGTGCGAGGTGGGGGTGTACTAAAATTTGGCATGGTGCAACGCATAGAGTGAAATGCGTGCGAGATATTAGTGTGCGACGCAGAAAAATTGCGTGCAACAGTTATTAGTGCAAGAACCAAAATTTTGCACGATGGATATTGGTGCGCGACACAAAAGTAGTGTGAGCCAGTTATTGGTGCGACAGAGAAGTGATGCACAGTAGTTATAGGTGCGGGGGGAATGAATTACCTTATGGTGTTGTTGCACATGCTAAATATGGGTGTATAGGTTGAAATTTGTGTGTGCGAAGTCATTTGGAGGGTGAACAACAGTGAAAAACCAACGAATTTTCGCGACATTTTATATTGTTGGAATACCATCTTTTTGCAGCGCGTTTTAAGGCCCTTAGCAACGTGTTTAGCTACTCAAAAACCACAATAAAAGAGTGTACCAAGGTACACATTGTCTCTGCATCTCAAATAAAAGAACTCAGAGAGAGATTTCTAATGGTGTAAATTGTTCATCAAACAAAGCTTTTATGAGAGTTACAACACATATAGTGCAGGGTAAATTTTAAGACCCAACTAACTTCAAAGAGCCATAACTTTCTGCTCCGGAATCAGATTGAGGCACAGGAGAAGTCAATGGAAATATATTGAACCATAGAAGACAGTCCTAGATATGAATTAAATGTTTGGGCATGTTAAAAATGTTTAATATGGTAAATAAGGTACCTGTAGCATTACAGACCAAAAACACGAATTTGCCCAGAACTTCAGTAGGTTGTAACTAGCATCCCAGAACCCAGAAAGAGATGAAACTTGGAAAAACTGTCCAAAATATGTATATGAAGAAACCAAATTGAGATACTACAATAATTCCAATGGAGTAGGTGAAAAAAATGGATAATTACAACACAGAGTTGCACCAAGTTGAAGTGTGAACAAAAAAATTAATGGGGAATTTTCAAATAACCATAACTTTATGCTCAAGACTCAAAATTGAGTATGGGAGCAGGCGTTGGAAAGGTATTGGACAGTAGAATATAAATATTCACCCAGAAAATTGATCTAGAAATTTAATGTTTTAGGAAATTAGAAGAAATAATTCTGATATATTATTGAACCAAAATGGTTCATAGTTTTCATGAAATTGTTGAGTTAGTTAACCTGACAATGTTTTGTTGGCTACACATTTTGTAGAGTTAACAACAACTAGATCAGATCAAGATCAACAAAGAGTCCATAGGAATGGAATATGCACAGGGGACTTACAACCAGGAAAAGATGAGATCAGACGGATGGGTTTCCATTTGGGAATTGAAGGAACAAACTATAATGGACATGGAGAAGGAAGGGATGAAAACATGAATATGGTAGAGACCATTAAAAATTTGCAGAAGGATGTCCAAATCCATAACGCTGATAATGAAAGGCTTATGAGAGCCAAGGAGAAGCAAGAGGAATTCAACATGAATTTAGTGCAGAGCTTGAACATAATAGAAAAAAATTTGGATAAGGAGAGTGGCTCAAGCAAATCAGGAAGTCATAGGTCTCCCGATGATAAAAGAAGAACCAAAAGTGTTAGCAGAAATCACCGCCACTCCCCGAGGAATTGAAATAAGAGAGAACACAATAGCTTAATTCCATCCCCTATTAGGAAGCATAAGAAGTTTAGGGTGGATGAGATACAAGGAAAAATGAACAAAATCAAACCTCCTACATTTGATGGTGAGCACACGATTGATGAAGATGCAGAGGCATGGATGCTAGGCATGAGAAAGTATTTTCAATTGCATAATTATTCATCCAATGCAAAAGGAAGAATTTCCATATATCAACTCAAGGGAAAGACATCCATGTGGTGGGATCAACTTGTACAAGTGCAACACATTAAAGAGAAAATTTTAACTTGGAATGAATTCAAGAAGTATTTTGAGAAGAAATACTTGACTAAGAGATACTATGACAAGAAAATGAAAGAGATATTTGAACTCAAGCTTGAGAGTATGACCATAGATGAATATGAAAGAAGGTTTTTAGAACTGCTAAAGTATGTTTCTTTCATCAAGGATGAGACAATTAATATTCAAAGGTATTTGAATGGATTTCCATCATTCATCAGTGAAAAAATACATTATGATGATCCCAAGACATTGGAGGAGACCAGAAGGCGAGCTAAATACCTATATGATCACCAAAAAGCAAGGCCAACTTTCCAAAAATCTTGAGAAGTCAAAAAGAAATTCAAGATGGATCAGAGGAAGAAGGGAACTAAGCCACCATTAGTCAGAAATAATCCTCGGGGAAAGCCAACTTCTAGAGAACCCAAAACGATTGAGACATGGGGTCAAAGGCCAAGGAAGACACCTATTCAATGTTGGGGTTGTAAAGGAGATCATATGTTCATAGATTGTGCTCACATAGGTGAAAACATGAGGATTTTTCACAATGTACAACA
Source organism: Picea engelmannii (assembly GCA_009831015.1). Lineage (NCBI taxonomy): Eukaryota > Viridiplantae > Streptophyta > Pinopsida > Pinales > Pinaceae > Picea > Picea engelmannii. The sequence goes on along the minus strand of ML777445.1, from coordinate 655,159 downwards.
AGATGAAAGAATGGAGGACATGGGAAGAAATGTACCAAGGATCTATGTAGCCCTAGACAACAAGCAAGCAGAGTATTAGTCACATATGATTGAAGTGGAAGGTATGATCAACAACCAAACCATTGTTATTTTGATTTATTTAGGATCTAGTCATAGTTATATAGATCCTAAGATGGTGGAAAGTTTGCATTTTCCAAGAAGAAAGCATGGAAAATCTTGGTTGGTGCATCTAGCTACCAAAGCCAAAAGAAAAATTAATGAAATGATTAAGTCTTGTCTTATGGACATGAATGGACTAAACACCGAGGAAGATTTAGACATCTTTCCTTTAGGTTCCTATGACTGTGTAATTGGGATGGATTCGTTGGACTAACATCATGCTATCCTAGACTGTCATAACAAGGAATTTACTTGCTTGGGTGAGGAAGGGAACATAAGGAAAGTGCAGGGAATTCCGAGGGTAGTAACCATCAGAGAAATTTCAGCATTGCAATTGAAGAAATGTTACAGAAAAGGGTGTCAAATATTTGCAGCTCATATGGAAGAGACACCTAAAGATAAGGTGCCAAATTTGGAAGATCATGTAGTCGTGGAAGATTTTTAAGATGTTTTCAAGGAGGTACCAGGACTACCCCCAAAGAGAGATATTGATTTCTCTATAAATTTAATGCATGGAGCATCTCCAATGTCAAAGACTCCATACAGGATGAGTACACCAGAGCTGAAGGAGTTGTAAATGCAGCTTGAAGAACTTCTGAAGAAGGGGTATATACTCCCAAGTTTGTCACCTTGGGGTGCCCCAGTCTTGTTCGTGAAGAAGAAAGATGGGACATTAAAATTGTGCATTGATTTCAGACATTTGAATAAAGTGACTGTAAAGAACAAGTATCCTCTGCCAAGGATTGATGATCTCTTTGATCAATTGAAGGATGCAAATATATTTTCAAAGATAGATCTTAGGTCAGGATACCATCAGGTAAGGATTAAAGAGGAGGATATTAGAAAGACCACCTTCAGGACAAGGTATGGTCATTATGAGTTCCCAGTGGTGCCATTTGGGTTGTCAAATGCTCCAACTATTTTCATGTGCTTAATGAATGGTGTTTTCTGAGAATATTTAGACAAGTTTGTCATTGTCTTTTTGGATGACATCCTTGTATATACCAAGTCGGAAGAAGAGAATGAACATCATTTGAGGATGGTGTTGCAAGTATTAAGGGAGCATCAATTTTATGCCAAATTGAGAAAGTGCTCATTTTATCAGAAGAAAATTCATTATTTGGGACATATCACTTCAAGGGATGGGATAGCAATGGATCCTAAGAATATATAAGTCATTAGAGAATGGTCAGCGCCAAAGAATGTGATAGAGGTCAGATCATTCATGAGTCTTGCAGGCTACTATAGGAGATTTATTGAAGGATTCTCAAAGATTGCACACCCAATCACTTCCTTACAAAAGAAAGGTGTGAAGTTTCAATGGAAATTGGATTGTGAAAAGAGTTTCCAACACTTGAAACAATTATTAACAAGTGCTCCAATACTAAGGATTGCAGACCCAAATGAATACTTCATTGTATGCACATATGCATGTAAAGCACCAAGTCCTYAGTCAAAATGAGTTTGTTATATGTTATGAATCAAGGAAGTTGAAGGAGCATGAAAGACACTATGCCACTCATGATTTGTAGTTGGMATMAATAGTGCATGACTTGAGGAAATGGAGACACTACATCATGGGGAAAAGGTTTGATTTGAGGACAGACCATAATGGTTTGAAATAATTATTTTATCAACCAACTCTAAATTMTAGGCAAAGCAGATGGTTAGAATTTCTAAGTGAATATGACTTTGATATAAAGCATATCAATGGGAAAGAGAACAAAGTGGCTAATGCATTCAACAGAAAAGTGCATGGATTGCATGCTACAACCGTTAACATGTACCAATCAGATTTGAAAGACAAAATTTTGGAGGTTGCAAAATTAGATTTGCAATACAAGGAATTAGTGACAAAATTACAACAAAGTAATTTGCTGCAGAAAATTGAAGAATACAAGCTAGATAATGATGAAATTCTCATGTACAGGGGCATAATTTATGTACCAAATTCTCATGAAATGAAAAATATGATATTGAGAGGAATGCATACTGTACCTTTTGTTGGGCACCCAAGTTATCAGAAAACTATTGCAGCTATCAAAAGCCAATATTATTGGCCAGGCATGAAGAAAGATGTTGTTGATTTTATTGCCAAATGTTTGAAATGTCAAAAGGTAAAGGTTGAGCATAGACACCCAGCTAGTTTTCTACAACCATTACCCATTCCTGAGTGTAAATGGGAAGTTGTAACCATGGATTTCATCACCAAACTATCCAGAACAAACAAACAACGTGATTCTATCATGGTAGTGGTGAATAATCTTACTAAAGCTGCCCATGTTATTCTAGTTAAGCTCACTCACAAGGCAACCAACATTGTTGATGTTTATATGAGATAAATTTCTCGATTACATGGTATACCCAAGACAATTTTGTCTAACAGAGATCCGAAATTTACCTCAAATTTTTGGAAGGGATTATTTAATGGATTTGGAAAAAAATTGAATTTTAGCATAACTGATCATCTAGAATTAGATGGACAAACAGAGAGGGTGAATCTAGTGATTGAGGATATGTTGAGGATGTATGTGATGAATAAACCATCAAAATGGGAAGACTACCTACACTTAGTAGAGTTTTCTTATAACAATGGGTACCAAACATCTATAAAGATGATCCCATTTGAGGCACTTTAGGGAAGAAAGTGCAACACACTGGTAAGTTGGGATAACCCAGCAGATAGAGTAGTGATTGGGCCAGATTTGATCGGGGAAATGGAGGAGAAAATGTTGAAAATAAAACAAAATTTAAAGGCTTCCCAAGACAGACAGAATATCTATGTTGATAAGGGAAGAACTCACATGGAATTTAAAGTGGGAGACCATGTATTCTTGAAATTGAAGGCCAATAGAAGTTCCCTGAAGTTAGGAAATTTTTCAAAGTTGGAAGCTCACTATTATGGGTCATTTGAAATCCTAGAGAGGATTGGTCCAGTATCTTATATGATTTCATTGCCTGCATCTATGTCTATTCATAACGTATTCCATGTATCATTGCTAAAGAAATATATATCTGATGCTAATAATGCAATTGATTGAAATGTGATTCAGTTGGAGCAAGAAGGCGCTTTCCAAGTGCATCTGGTACGCATTCTGGACCGAAAAATCAAACAGTTCTAGAATCGAGCCATAAATCTTGTAAGGTCCAATGGGCCTCGTACGGTCCTGAGGATGTAATGCGGGCATAATGCCCGCATCTGTTTGATGATTTTTGAAAATGTTGTTGTATATGTGTACATAATGCACTGAGGACAATGCATAAATAAGGGGAGGGGATTATAATACCCCTAGGACGAACCCAATTGTAAAGGTAAAATGAAAATGTACTTAAGTTGGTGAGTTGTTTGATATCATTTTTGTATGCACCTTTCATGGCATAGTGCATGCATGTACTGCGTAGTAAAATGATGAAGTGTGCACATTCCAGGATACCGCGTGCAACAACTTAAGTGCGGACGATTTTGAGGCCAGGGATCCTTTGTGTATATGTTGTGTTTTATAGGCTGGTGAGCCAGTTATTATAATCTAGGAGGCTTATGTTTGTATTAGGCCAGACAACCTAGATGCTAAAGGCCAAAGCGCATGTTTTTGTATATGTCTCATCATTAATATAAAAAACATCGTTGCGTGTAGACCGACCATGATAAAAGAGTATGGGGGACTAAAATCCACTTGTTTGGGAGGGGGGGGGATAAAATTTAAGGAAAATGGGCTAATCTAGAGATCTTAAGCCAAAAAGGAATATTATATTAATATTTCTTAAGTATAAAGTATGGATAATTATTTTATCCTAAGTTCTAAGGTTGGGGACAAGTGGGCCAAAGTAGCTTCGAATATGACAAGTGTCAAGTTGGGAACATGCATACATATAGTTTGGATTTAGTTCATTTTCCTCTCATTCCATCATCATTGACACACTCATTGATTTGTCCTCTTTACCTTTATGTACCTTCCTGTCACTATACCTAAACCTGTATTCGTACCCACACCTGTTGGTGTACCTGGTTAGCTTGGGAGCTGGATTGAAGGGGCAGGTTGTCAGGCTCGTGAGTAATCTCTCAAGGTGAGAGAATTGATGGGAATTGATTTCCGAAGGTGCTAAACTGCAGCTACAGGGCTCTGAGGCTTCCTGTCCGACCTGTTGCTGAAGCCCAAAAAGGAAGTGGGGCAACCAAAGGACTGTTGAGTAGAAAAGGGGCACACTTCCTGGGTTGGGACATGCATGTGGGGAATGAGGGACTATAGGCTATTAGTTTGAGTTGGTACCTGTGATGAAGTATTTCCTGTTGTCTGAGATAGTCATCCTAGTTAGGAATCCCTTTACCCGAGTGGAGTTTAGTTCCATCTCGGGGGTGACCCACTGCTGAGAGTGATGAGAAATGTGGTCTAAGGATGGGAGGTTTGTGGAAGGTCTGCACGCAGTTGGTGATATTCTTACCAAGAAGCGTTAATTGTGTGATAAATTTACATGTTGCATTATTATTTATGTGTTTATTTTTATCGGTTTATCCAATGTGTGGTTATAATTGTCTTTATATTTATGGGTGTTGTCTGTATATGTTTACTGTTATTTTAGTATGAATCTGTGCATTTACAGAATGTATTTGTCTGTTTACATTTTATATATAAAGTTCCGCAAGAGTTCTGTGTGTATATGTTTTAATTGCATGCAGATTTAAAAAATTATGTGGCATAGCTTAGTTGGATGCTCGATATGTTACAGTATGTTGAGTAGAGAATACAAGTGTTTTCTGGAGTAGCATGGCCTGACCTGGGTGGTCGGGGATGTTACACTTGAGAATTATATAAGGATCATAAAATTTGGGGGCAAGTTTATGACAATGTTTAGTTTTGAGTGAAGTTTGCTTATAAGCTTGTGGACGAAGAAACAACTAGTACCCTTAAGCGAATTGATGTTATGAACAACCCTAATTTGCTAGTTGCTTTATGTGATTCTAAGCCATGATCAAATTTTCTTTGAGGGTATGAAGAATGGTTGCACAGTTTGTAAGATTTTTTTCAACCTCTTGAACCTGAGAGACAACTTACATGTATGAGAGAACCGACGAAAGATTTTTGTTGGACATACTGTCTTATATGTGTTGTCATTGATGTCAACAGTCGATGTCATTATGTTATAATGATGAACTAGTATGAACAAAGTGCAGAAGAATATACATATAGCTTAGAAGGGGTAGCATGCATACAATCCATGTACAAAAGGACTAACAAATTACAAGGAATTAAGAGCTTAGGAGAAATAGCGATGATACAGATCAGAAGCTCATAAGAGATGACGCATAGGAGTCGTTCATTATCATTTCGGGACGGTCCAAGACTGTTATATTGAGGGGAAGTCATAGGAATTAGATCTCAATATACAGATCTGAAGCAGGAGCTTCGAGAGGGATCCTAGTCGTTAGATCAAGATTTGATCTAGAGTTAAGTATTAGTCGTTGATATGGAATAGAAAAGGGTAATCGTTAATTCAACAAAAATCAACTCTGGCACTGACTAATTCGGATAAAAGAAGCCCAAAACGAGTAAGATTACCCGAAGGATGAAGTCCCTAAGTAGACATGAGTCATTCGATCTGAGGAACACTTCGGATAATATAACGACCATTGCCAGTTGGATCGAGTAAAGTGTAAGAATAGGATAATAAAATACCAAGGCTGAAGCCCCATAGTCATGAACTATTGTCAACCATTGGATATGGAAAACCCCTCGACCATTGATCTATTCATAGTGCGCCAAGGTAGCAGTGTTAAACTTCAGCGTTGACCACTTCAGCGGACAAGGGTTGAGAATATGTAAATTCACCCAAAGCGTCGAAGGATGAAGTCATTCTCAGTCGTTGATCTAAAATACATTTCGGGAGTTATGAAAATCGTTAGATCCAGAAAGATAACATCTGCAACATGAGGAGATCCACGTCAGCAAGGACACGTGGTGCAATCAGACAATGACAAGTGTCAAGGTGCAGTTGGCATTTCAGGTATGGGTCAGTCACGAATCTAAGTGACACGTGGCAACCACTCATTCAGTGCCACGCCAACAAGTGATGTCATCATCTATGTCACTCCAGGAGTATGTACTTTGAGAGTTTTCACCACCAGAAAATGCTCGGAGTCCCAAAGTTCCAAAATGATCGAGAACCGTTCATCATGCAAGTGAAATCCGACCATCAGATCTACTTCGGCAAAATAAAATTCTGAATATTGAAGGCTTGTGTAGGAGAAATCACTCGAAGCACCGAAGTTCGAATTCAATGTTGATCGTTGATCTAAGATAACTTCAGGAGCATTCTAAGTCGTCATATCAGGAGACAGTTAATTTCGGCGCTGACCAACTCCTATGGAAATTGGAACAACAATTACCCAGACTTTCGGACCCCTGAAGTCCTGAAGTAAAAAATGATCATCCACCCAACCTTTGATTAAGTCATAGTCATTGATCAAGTATAGTGGAAATATAGAGTAAGCATAAATCACGAAGTAACACTAATCATTGATCTACTTCCGGAGCAATCTCAACTGATGATCAATCATAGTGGAAAGATACCATAAGTGAAGGTGTTAACCGACAATAAGCAGTCACCACCAGTTTATGTCTTATTCTGTAGGTAATCATTCCAGAGGAATTGCTACTCCAGATTTCAGGAGCCACTAATAGTCGAAGTTTCGAAGTGAATGAGAATCGTTCATATCAACTCTTTATTAAGTCTTAATCATCGATTATGATTGAAGCCTCTAGATAAGTAAGGATCGTCCATTCACGAAAGATTAAATATGGAACGTCCGATCTACTAGTGAAAATCCGTATACGCACTTTGACGAAATCTACTTCAGGATATTTGAAAGGTTGCAAAGGATTGAAGTCCCGAAGGACGAAGTACCAGAGAACACTATCCCAACACTAGACATATGAGGGCTAAAAATAAAAGGGTGAAAGAATAGGAAGATGTTAAGCCCTAATATTGGCTCATTACCACTTAATTGGGGCATATTAGATTAGCAATGTTATTTTATTTATGTCGGATTTAAGACATTAGTTGTGATTTAGATTAGTAATGTTATTTTATTTATGTCGGCTTTAGGCCATTAAAACCTCCTAGTCTCCTATATATACGAAAGAGACATTTTCATTTTGAATCATCTTGTACTTGAACATTTAAGTGGGGTAAAAGGAGGTTGCCCCCTCGAAGAGGCTTATTATCTGATATTATCTCTTTTTCAAGGCGTTGAGCACTTTTCTTGAGGTTTTTCTATGCTATAT
>ML777445.1:619005-643102 GCA_009831015.1 Picea engelmannii | reverse complement strand
TTTAGATTAGTAATGTTATTTTATTTATGTCGGCTTTAGGCCATTAAAACCTCCTAGTCTCCTATATATACCAAGGAGACATTTTCATTTTGAATCATCTTGTACTTGAACATTTAAGTGGGGTAAAAGGAGGTTGCCCCCTGGAAGAGGCTTATTATCTGATATTATCTCTTTTTCAAGGCGTTGAGCACTTTTCTTGAGGTTTTTCTATGCTATATTGATGTTTGGTTCTTAACAGAAGAACTTAAATTAATAAGCCTGTGGTTTTGTGCATATGGTCACATGTAAATGGTTTCAAAGAAGCACCTTTGCAGAACTCGATTTCTGCAATATTTTCAGAGACATGGAATCGAGTTAAAAAGAAATCAATCCATACCTGTGATCGATTTACGAAAATCACTCTCACTAAGTTAAAAGAATTAACAATAATGTTTGAATAATAATAGTGATTATTGTTAATGTTAAAATGAAGAGGTGTGATGGTCCAAACAAAGGGACACAATGTTTCATAGCTCACACTAGTTGGAAGAATATATAAATGAGAAAGAGTGGTGAGAAGAAAGTGTCTCTGAAGTCAAGATCAGAAGATCAAAATAGAAACATAGTCCAAGAAGAAGAATAAATGGTCCTTATGAAGCGAGGGTGGAAGGGAGGAGCATGGAAGGATTCATATTATTACTAAGAAATTTGTAAAAATGAGGGAGTTGGTGCTTCCTAGGGTTGGTGCCCTAAATATAATGGATTTGGTGCTTCCTAGGGTTGGTTCCCTAAAGATAAGGGAGTTGGTTCTTCCTAGGGTTGGTGCCCTAAAAATGAGGGAGTTGGTGCTTCCTAGGGTTGGTTCCCTAAAGAAGGGGATTTGTGTCTCCTAGAGTTGGTGCTCTAAAAAGGATTGGTGTCCTTCACTATTCTTTATAAAACCTTGTAATTCTTGTTAAATATATTTATATAATGGATTTTACATAAAATTCATTGTTTATTTATTGTGGTAATCAATAAAATATATAAAGTAATTGCTAATTCTGAAAAAGGGGTAATAATGATTCACCCCCCCCCCCCCCCCCCCCCAACCTCTTAGTATTCCAACAATTGGTATCATAGAAGGTGCCTTCAACACAGTCTAACAATTGGAAGGTAGATCCTGAAGATGGATCAAAAAGAGGGAATGTATAACAAAAAAGCACCATTATTCAATGGAGGAGGCTATGCTCTATGGAAAATAAGAATACAAAACTTCATGTTGGCTCTTGTTTTTTATATCTGACAATCTGTTGAATATGGTTACACTACACCAACTGCTCCACCCAAAGACGCTGCAGGAAATAAAATATGCAATGACAACTCAAGAGAAGTTAATGGAATTCTAGTAGGGTTGAATAATTTTATATGTGTGAAGGTTATGCATTTTAAATCAACCAAAGAAATCCTGGACAAGTTGGAGGTTGTGTATGAAGGAGATAACAATGTCAAGGAAGCCAAACTACAGACCTATAGAACTAAGTTTGAGAATATGGAAATGAAAGAAGAAGAAAATATTGTTGAGTACCTTCATAGGGTAGATGAAGTGGTTAATTCAATCAGAGTGGCAATAGAAGAAATTACAGATAAACCTTTTGTGAAAAAAATACTAAGGTCATTACCTATGAGATATGATGCAAAGATTTCTACAATTGAAGATAGATCTGATCTAAACACACTCACAGTTGATCAACTTCATGGAATTTTTAGAACATATGAAATGAGAACAGGGAATGATAAATCAAAAAAATATGAAACAACCTTTAAAGCATATGAAACAAAGATGAGGTAGGAGAAAAAGACCAATGATGAGTTATCAGATATATCATATGTAGAAGAGGCCAAATTTATAAAGAAACTCCAGAAATGATTTGGAAAATATAAAGTAAAGTTACCTTTCAAATGTTTCAACTGTGGAAAAATTGGACACTTTTCTAACAAATGTCCCTATCCCAAGCAAGAGGAAAATGATGAAGAAGTTCACAACCAGAAAAACCAATACAAGAAGAAATTTTATAAGAAAAATAAAAAATTCTAATCTAAAAAAGACATCAACTCTTCATACATAAGTGAAGATGAAGATTCAGAGCTTCTATTTATGGGAATGAACACTCTAAATAATGATGTAGAGGATGAAGAAAATTATGAATTTGAAGAAGAAGTGAACCTAGAAGCAAAACTGATTAGTGCTCTAGAGGAACTAAGAAAGTATAAAAGGAATAACAAGCTACTTAGGGCACAACTTCAAGAATTTGAAGAATCACATCAAGCAAAAGAAATAGACGCATTAATAACTATCAAAGAATCACATTAGATCATCAATGATTTAAAATCCCAGCTCCTGGAAGCTAATAAAATTGAAGAAGTCATTTTAAAACAACTTAGTGATAAAAAACAAGCATGTGAGAAATTAGAAGATGAGATTAAGCTGCTAAAAAGTGAATTTGAGAAAGAAAAGAAGAGATCAAAATTTGGAAATAGTTCAAATATCTTGGATGAAATTATCAATAGTCAAAGATCACCAAACAACAAGACTGGTTTGGGATACACCCAAGACTCAACTTCTACATCACAAGGATCCATCAAAAGACCAATTAGTTATGCAGATGCTCTAAAGAGCTCCTTAAGAAGAGAAGATAATAAGGCAAATATGATACCACCGAACACTATTCCACATAAACATAAACCAACATTCCCTACTAAAGTAAAAAATGACAGGAAGAAAACAATCACCATAAGGAATACCCCTAAACATCTATTTATTGGATATTGTTACTCTTGCAATAATTTTTGACATAAGGCAGTACACTGCAAAGCGTGTGGATAATACAATCATAGAAATATCCAAAGATATAAGAACAATAAGTACATGACAGAGAAGAGAAACTATAACTCATTTTCTTCTTTGCAAAAATTCAATATTGAATGTAAAAAATACAACAACTATGGTCATAAAACCAGAGAATGTAGATTACCAATGCAATCCCTAAAAATAGGAAACCCTAACAAACATGATAAGAGGACATGGAAAAGAAAATCTGAAGTATCAAACAAGAAATATGATGAGAATATTGCTTCTGAAATTGATGAAGTTAATAATAGAAGATTGATGGGTAAAACTTCTAATAAGGAATATAATAATCAGATCAAACTCAAGACATGAAAACTCATAAAGAAAACATTGAAACAATTCCAAAACTTGATAATGTCATACAAGAATATTATCCATTACCTAACAAATGGAAATTAATAAAGGAATATTCTCAAAACAAGGATAAAGAAGCTTCTGGTGCACATAATAATGACGATGATGATGAATCTTCAACAGTAGAACAACCCGAATAATTGAGTGATGATTATCTCATAAATTTTTCAATCCTATTTTAATGATCCATTGAAACTCCTTCTCAAAAACAATTGAAAACAAAGAAGGGAAGGAGAAATTAGGGAAGACTTAAAAATCATTCCTGTTGATGCTCCTATGAGCATTGAAGCACATAAAAATGAATAGGATCATCAAAAGCATCATGGTTTGATGATATAACTCTATGCAGGATCTGGCATAGTTTATTGCAGGTCTTCATCTACCCAGGAACAATGTAGGTTATGTATTGGTTTCAGAATGGTTATAAGTGGACAAACCCTAAATGGAAGTTAATATGTGAGAAAGAAATGGAATGAATGGAAAATTCTACAGCAGTGAGGTGATGACGAAGATAGACTAAGTACAAGTCTAAAAATGAAAAGACTGGAAACTAAAATTTGAGAGACAGTGGCTATGACAAAGAAACTCTGAAAGATGTATTGGTTGGTCGATGTGAGCCTGAATTGGTTGGATAACTAGATCAATTCTATTTGAATATATTACATTCTATCAACAATATAAGTCATGTGGCAATCAAAGTATAAAGTCTCTTGGAAGACTTTAAGAACAAGTGTACAATAAAGAAGCATCTTGGATAAATATGCATACATCTGGTTAGAGATCGATGAGAAGCAATGGACATGTCGAAAGGTCATTTTAAAAGTATAAGATTTAGTTGCACAGTGTTCCAGTAGGACAACAATATCTGCAGCGGAAATAGTAGGATGTATATAGTGGTATACATGGAATCCTGTAGAGATGACATGGGGAGAGATCTTGTCAGGAAGAAATTCCCTTTTTAGAATCAAAGGGGAAGAGAAGTTAGAAGAAGAGAGAGAAGATTGATAGGGGGAGTCATTCAGTTAAAATAGGCAGATCATGATTGCAGGGGGAGTTACCTGAGCTCAGATTGTGGTCAACAACATATAGACAGACAGATCATTGGAAGGGAAACCCCTTGCCATTGATGTCAAAGGGGAGAGTAACTTCAAAGAATGGAAGCATCATCACAAGGGGGAATTTGTGTATGAAGTTAGAGTGTTGCCATCAATGACAAAGGGGGAGATTGTTGGACATACTATCTTAGATGTGTTTTCATTGATGTCAAAAGACGATGGCATTACAATATAATGATGAGTTCATATGAACAAAGTGCAGAAGAATATACCTATAACTTAGGAGAGGTAGCATGCAGAAAATCCATGTACATAAGGAGTAACAAAGTACAAGGAATTAAGAGCTCAGGAGAAATAGCGATGAAACAAATCAAAAGTTCAGAAGAGATGACACACATGAAGCTCAGAAGAGATGATGCATAGGAGTTGTTCATTATCATTTAGGGATAGTCTAGGACCGTCAAATTGAGGGAAAGTCAGAGGAATTAGATCTCAACAGACATATCTGAAGAAAGAACTTCGAGAGGTTTCTCGGTCGTTAGATCAAGATTTGATCTAGAGTTAATTATTAGTCGTCGATCAGGAATAGAAAAGGGGAGCTGTTAGAACAACACCAGTCAACTCCAGCGCTGACTACTTTGGAAAAAATAATCCCAGAATGGGTAAGATTACCCGAAGGCCAAAGTCCTGAAGTGGACATGATTCATTCGATCCGAGGAACACTTTAGATGATATACCGACCGTTGGATCAAGTAAAGTGGAAGGATAGGATAAGAAAATACCAAGGCCAAAGCCCCTGAGTCACAATCTCCCATCAACCATCGTATATGGAAAACCCTCGACTGTTGATCTATTAACAACGCGCCAAGGTAGTAGTGGTCAACGTCGACGCTGACCACTTTGGCAGAAAAGGGATGAGAAGATGTAAATTCACCCGAAGCGTCGAAGGACGAAGTCATTCTCGGTCGTCGATCTAAGATACATTTCGGGAGTTATGACAACCATTATATCCAGGAGGAGAACATGTGCCTCATGAGGAGATCCATGTCAGCAAGATTACATCAACAATGACACGTCGCACAATTAGACAATGACAAGTGTCAAGGTGCAGTTGGCATTTCAAGTATGGGTAAGTCACAAATATAAGTGACATGTGGTAGCCATTCAGTCAGTGCCACATCAACAAGTGACGTCAGTAGCTACATCACTTCGAGAGTATGTACTTCAGGAGTTTTCACCACCATCAAATGCTCGGAGTCCTGAAGTTCTGAAATGATCGAGAACCAATCAAGTGCAAGTGAAATCCAACAATCCAAAATACTTCGGCGAAATTAACTTTGGAAGATTGAAGGCCTGTGTAGGAGAAATCACCCGAAGCGTCGAAGACATAAGTCAAATTTGATCATTGATCTAAGATAACTTCGAGAGAATTCTCAACCGTCATATCAGGAGACAGTCAATTACGACACTAAACAACTCTGGTGGAAATTGGAATAACAATTACCCGGACCTCTAGACCCCTGAAGTCCTGAAGTAAATAAGGATCGTCCACCCAACCTTTGATTAAGTCATAGTTGTTGATCAAGTACAGTGGAAAGATAGAGTACTCATAAATCACGAAGTAACGCTAACCCTTGATCTACTTCGGGAGCATTCTCAACCGATGATCAAGCGTAGTGGAAAGATAGCGTAAGTGAAGGTGTTAACCAACAGCAAGCAGTCACCATTGCTTTATGACTTATTCGGTAGGTAATCACTCCGAAGGAATTGCTACTCCAGAGTTCAGAAGCCACAAATAACCGAAGTTCCGAAGTGAATGAGAATCGTTCATCTCAACTCTTGATTAATTTGTAATCGTCTATTATGATTGAAGCCTCTAGATAAGTAAGGATCATTCGTTCATGGAAGATTAAATATGGAACGTTTGATCTACTAGTGAAAATTTGTATACACAATTCGGAAAAATCTACTTCGGGAGATTTGAAAGGTTGCAAAGGCCTGAAGTCCCGAAGGACGAAGTACTGGAGAACACAATCCCAACACTTGCCATATGGGGGATAAAAAGAAAAGGGAAAAAGAAGAGGCAACACTTAAATTAATAAGCCTGTAGTTTTGCGGATATGGTCACATGTAAATGGTTTGAAGGAAGCACCTCTGTATAACTCGATTTCTAAAAAGGGGTATTACTAATTCACCCCTCCTCTCAGTATCCCAACAAAATTTCCCATAAATTGCTTCAAGAGGATTCATGCAAGTGGTAGTATGTTAAGATGTGGTGTACCACCATTCAGCTAACGGTAACCACCAAGGTCACTTATTTCTTCTGTTGGATGCAAAAAAACACAAATATGTTTACAAACACTTGTTAACATCTTTAGTTTTTACATCAATCTTGGGATGATAGGAAATGTTGAGATGCAATTGGGTGCCCTGGAACCTGAACAATTATTTCCAAAAAATGTTAGGGAAAGTTGGATCTTGGTCAGAGACAATACAATGAGGCATGCCATGGAGTTTGAATATATTATCCATAAAAATTTGATCCACTAAGGATGCGGTGAATGGGTGTTGAAGAGCACAAAAATGAGAGTATTTAGAAAGATGAACTACCACCATGATGACTGACTTATTTCACGATTTAGGTAATCCAACAATAAAATCCATAGAAATATCCCTCCAAATAGTAGTTGGAATCAAGAGTGGTTGGAGTGTGCCTAGAGATTTGGCAGTTTCTTCCTTATTGTGTTGACAAGTATCACATTCAACCAAAAAGGGTTTGATGTCTTGTTTCATACCTCCCATAAAAATGAATGCTTGACCTATTCATAATTTTTGGTGAATCTCGAATTCCCAGTTGTAGGTGAAACATGCAACTAAAAGAGCATTGTGGATGTAAGGTTCAATTGTTTTCTTAAATACATGTGACCTTTATAGTGAAGCTCTTCATTGTGTCAAGAGTACCCTGGAGAATATTGAGGATCATATTGCAATTTTTGGATCTTGTTAGAAATTTTAGGGTCTTGCAATCGTTCCTAGCGAATAGCTTGAAGCCAATCTGCTACAATGAATGAGAGGAAAAAGAGGTACCCTTCTTATTCATATTTTCTTGAAAGAGAATCAACAACCAAATTTTATTTTCCCTGATTGTAGATGATCTCATAAGCATAGCCAAAGAGCTTGGTCACCCAACTTTGTTGGTCTGAAGAGAAAATTATTTTCTCCAAAAAATACTTGAGACTACAATAATTAATTTTAATTTGAAAGTGTTTCCCTAAGAGATAAGGATGCCAGAGATCCACTACATGCATAATAGCCAACATTTCCTTTTCATGGGTTGATTGGACCAAATGTCACTCTAAAATTTGTTTGCTAGTGAAAGCCAAAGATCGACCATATGGCATGAGGATTGTCCCAATTCCTTTTCCTACCACATCGCATTCCATGACAAAAGTATTGGTGAAGTCAAGTAGTGTCAAGACAGGAGTAGTGCACATAGCCTATTTTAAGGCTTGGAAGGACTGATCAGTTGTTGGAGTCCAACTGAAAGAATTATTTTTAAAGAGAAAAGTGAGAGAAGATGCAATTTTTCCATAATTTCTAACAAACTTGTGACAATAGCTTGTTAAACCCAAGAATGCATGCAATCTTTGAATATTTTTAGGGCAAGGCCAATCCTTCATAATTTCAATTTTTTTAGGATCCACTCGTACATTATCCTTGCCAATAATATGACCCATATACTGAACTTTAAAGGCGAAAAAAACACATTTATATGGAGAAATTGATCCACATGGGTGAGTTGGGATTGCCAAGTTTTACTATAGATGAGGATATCATCAAAGAAAACTAAGACAAAATGATGGAGGAAAGGGCGAAAGACATGATTCATGATACTTTGAAAAGTGGAGGGGGAATTACACAAGCCAAAGGGCATCACCAAGGACTCATAATGACCCTCATGAGTTCTAAAGGTAGTCTTGGGGATGTCTTCCTCTTTTATGTGTATTAGGTGGTAGCCAGAATAAAGATCAAGTTTGGTAAAGTATTGGGCACCAGTCAATTCAACCAAAAGGTCATCAATGACAAGAATGAGAAATTTGTCTTTGATTGTGAGTTTGTTGAGAGCACGAAAATTAGGAAACATATGTGAAGTTCCTTCTTTCTTGAGTACCGTGACTACTGGAGAATAATAGGGGTTGGTACTAGGACAGATAAGATGTGTTTCTAGAAATTCTTGAACAATTTTCTCAATTTCATTTTTTTGGGCAAAGGGATGACGATAGGGGCGAACATTCGGAGGAAGAATGTCGGGTACTAGAGGAATGGAATGGTCATGGGCACCACGGGAAGGGGGAAGTCCATGGGGAGTGTTAAAAATAGATTAGTGTTAGGAGAGTATACATTGGAGGTCAAGGTGCACAGAGGATATCTCCACTGCATGAATGGAATGGAGTTGGGAAATAATTCCAGAGTGACCTTTTTTTAGTTTCTTTTTCATGCAATGGGAACCGATGATCTTCGATGAAATTGTTGTGATGCCTTGGAATTTACATTGTTTTTTCTCCTGTTGGAATTACATGGTTAGGTCCTTAAAGTCCATGAGGATGGGGCCAAGAGTGTGTAACCATTTAACACCAAGAACAATGTCACAACCTCCCATGTCTATAGAAAACATATGTGATTTCAAGTGGTACTGATCAATTTGTAGGTGCACATTTTCACAATGCACGCCACATTACATGGAACTACCATTGGAAATCGTGATTTGAAAATTGTGTTGATACTAAGAGGGGGGTGAATCGGTATCAAGTACAATTTAAAACCTTTTTCAACTTATACTTAAACCATTCAACTATATCCAATGAGAACTGAACAATAGTATAAGAGTGTTGACGGGCAAAATTGAACGCTCATCAACTTGAGGAGTGGATCTGGTCCGGGGTTGTCTAAATAATCCAAGCCATTTGGGATGATCCACCCCGACGAGTTTAGCGGCTCCGTTGGCCAATCTAAGTCCTAGAAAAACGAAAGAAAACTAACTAAAGGAACTAATCTAGATGAAAACGACAATTAAAGCAAACTAATAAACAAATCTAAAATAATTATATACAGTCTATTGTCTAATATTATACAACAATAATTATATGAAATTAAATGTTCATCTATCAACAAAATTATATCTTAATCACAAATGTACAATGTTTACAGATTACAGATTTTAAATGAAAACCTGAAAAAAATAATTTGTAAACTGTCCCATGACAACAAAACTATTGTTTTTTTATTTATTTTTTAATAATTTTATGAAAAAGAACTAAAATTATAACTATCTAAGCTGAGAAAATAATAATCCTAACTATAAATCTGAACTATATATATACCTATCTAAACTTCTTAAATAATACTAATAAACTAACCTGTGATAACTCTTTCCAATTTGTCCCATGCAAAGTATTTGATTCAGCTGTTCGATGGGAGGAAACCCGCACTAGATTCTCCACAAGCTTCTCATAAACAAGAAGCAACAGTTCTCTTTGAATATGAATGACAAGACAAACAAGACATAAAACACAACAACAATCTTATAATTTACAAATCATTGCAGTTAAATAAATCCCTGTGCAAAGATTTGTATAAAATAGTTCAATTAACGAAGAACATAAAACTTTATTCATTAAATTGAAACAGAATAATTGTTGTGCTAAAAACTGAGATACATAAGACATGGACAAAATTTAAATCACAACGCATTAACCTGTAATAAGTCTTGATATCTAAAGTAGTCAATGACTTAATCACAAATTAGAATGCACAAAACCTGAACGAAAGTATGATAAATTGAAAGCTAAAGCTGTTAAAAAAGATCGACTTCCATTAAGGTATGTATCATCATAAATCCAGTCTTTTTCTCCCAACAGTGATGATGGGTTCATTACAAAAAATAACAAGTATTTAAAGACCACAGGGTAAAACATCCCTGTGAGAATTATCAAAACAATTTACAAAAAATCTGGGAACAATCTCCCAAGTCTCTATTTCTGCCTATGACTAACAACTTAAAACAAAACTATATCTAAAATGCCACAACTTGTTCAATTTGTTAATGAAATTCGTAGGTACCTGTGGGTAGACAAGAATACACAAGTTTAGATAATGTTTTATTGATAAAATTAACAAAAATCTAAATTTTAAGACTAGCTACAGGATCTTGCAATTCTGTAGCTGGTCTAATTTGAAAACATAATCGCTTTTAATCAATCCAAAACTAACAGAAATATATTCTACCTATTAAACAAAATATTTAATTACTAATTCCAAACCAAGCGAATCATTCATGTCACAACAAACCAAAACTTGTATGCAAATTGAAACAAACGAAAACGTGGTCACTTAACCGAACGGTGACAGGGATATATGCAAAACACTTTTTATTACCAATTCGGAGCAGACATAATCGTTTAGTCAATTTCGAAACCAACGAAATCATTTTTGGATCAATTTCAATCGAAAAAAAATCTTTGATATGAATCTAAAATATGTCAATCCAAATTTTGACAGAATCGTTTTTTAGAATTAAAACTAACAGAGTCATTCTTGCGAATCAATAGATTACATTCTATTTGTCAAACCAATCTCTGATGTCAAAGCATCTATAAACTACTACGCTAATTCAAACGTACAAAATCATTTCAAAATCAAACCAAAAAGAACCGAATCGAGCTAACTTAGAGCCGACACAATCCAAGAACAACAAAATAATATTAATCAAATCATATCTACATTGGATTTTAGCAAAATGAATCGATGAAAAAAAATGAAAGCAAAATGAGAATGATTCAATCATGATAACTTTGAATTGACAAAGGTCATTGCGGCCTTAACATTTCTGAAGACAATTGAACCGGTGGTCTTTTTCTTCTTCTCATTGGCTTGTAACCTGCCTCTTTCTTTTGACAACGCTGTCACCCGTTCCTGTAATGATTTAATATTAGATTGCAACAGGGGAACATCGGTGTAATAACGTTCAAGCCAGGCATTACATTGAGTACAAGGTGGTTGATTTGGCTTTGGCATCACAGGCGAGGGTTCTTTCAAGTTACCAGGGGTGTCACTGTGAAGCTTAATTCCCAGGAATTTAGGGTCGTTCTTAAGGCACGGAGGTAAGTTGGAAACATAGTCATAGGGTTCCATTGAGTAGAGGCCATGAGAGTAAGGGTATTCCTCAGCTAGGAAACGTTCAATATCGGAGTCTGAGTCCTCGCTCAACACTATTGGCTTCTGGTCAACATTTTTCTTGGGTTTATTCCTCACACATCTGGATGCCCATCATGCATTCTTCTTTCATCTACTGTTGACAATAGTATGACCTTTACCTTTAGCACACGGGTCGGCCATGGTATCGGGCAAGTCAAGGTTGGGGAAATACGAGGGTTTGACAGGGGGAAGAAGGGTAGGAGGTGGCATGGCTGGCACAACCAGGGTTTCATTGACCACAACCTTGTCTACTTGGACACACTCGGGGGTGGAAAAGTCATTCCTTGACAGGAAGGCTTGCCAACAATCACCACTAAGGCTCAAATGGTGGACAATAATGACTTTAATCAAGCAGTGATGGAAAAGGATTCTATCATCCTTCTCACACTTAAAACGTTTGGACATCTTTTAAAGACTGCATAGTGGATAGTGCAGCATGTGTAGAGGGTAGTCTATAAAATTCATCAATAATCGAAGATGATACAGAAATACCAAACCATAATGACCTTCGTAGGTCACAAACTGTTTAACAATTTCCAAAAGATTGTGCCACTTGGGTTTGAGGGAAGCGAAAAGCATACCTCTATCACAACTAACAATCTTTCTTGATGTGAATAGGAGCGGCCACGACACCTTGTCCACTTTGGAATTTTTAAACCACCTTTTCCCTATAGCTAGTAGTCCTGTAGTTGAGCTTAGGAATTCCTCATTTAGCTCGAGATGTATGTCTTCGACCTTAGTCCTGTAGCCGTCGAAGGTGAGGGAGAACTGTTGGGCAACCAAAAGGTTGAAACCCTCAAACCTTTGGATAAAAACTAGCCAGCCACTATTTTCCAAATCCTCACGGGCATTGTCGAATAGCAAGAGTGTTTGGTTGCCATTAGGTTCTATGCGCACCACAGGTGCCATAGGACAGAACACACAGTGATCAGGGTAAACGAACAAGGGTTTGGACAAGGTATACTCATGATCAAAAAGCTCATCGACTTCCCCGAAAACCAACAGAGGTAACCCAGGATAGGAGGCAAGCATTAATTCCAAAGTGTGCGGGGGTGGTGGATTGAAATCAACCCATGCAAAACAATCATATCCAAATGTACAATCGACGGCGCATATGGTGATTCAAATCACTATTGCAATGTGTTAAAAGCAATGCCATTCAAACAATTAATGAAAACTATGGTAAGTCGACCCAAATCTTTGCACAAACAATAGTGTTTGCATGGTTTTAAAATCAAAATAATGTTTCGAAATCAGCACCAAGGGTTCGATCAAAACAAGTATGTGTTGTATGAAATGATTGCACCGAGGGTCTAAACACAATGTCAATGTGTTTTCATGAAACCAATGCGCTGAGGAATTTGATCAAAGTACATTAAACCACCATTAAATCAATTAGTTAATCGCAATCACTAGAATATCATCACAGTCTTATAAAAATGAAGTCATATTAACAACAACAAAAAATGCCAAATGAGTAAAGGTTTTGGTGTCTTGCCAATTGTGTGACCATAATCGAATTGAAAATGAAATGAACACATAGAAAAGAGTAACCATAATAAATCAGTGACGATTTTAATGCTATTGACATGAATTTGAAATCAAAGTTTTCACGCTTGCAGTCGTGAAAACGAGAACAAAAGGCAGTTGTGCAAGTGCACAAGATAATCATGTCATTATATCCAAAAGATTGCGATGATAATCAAGGGTTCCAAAACACTTGCGTAGGCAGCTTATAAGGATAGGGTAAAAATGCGAAATGGCTACCAACAATGGCGACACACTGGTAGAAGCAGTTATCTCTGCCAAAAGAACAAATTCATATTATGATAATGAGAAAAATTCTAACTCAAAAACAACAACCAAAAAATTGTTTAAACATCATCGTTAATCAAATATTCCAGCAGTGCTTAAAGGATGAAAACTGATAACAATCTTAAGACAAGCAAGCCACAATATTAAAGATAAAATCCCCAATACTGTTGACAGAGCCACTGCTGCTTGCAGGCGTCCATAGCCTCGACAGGGTTTCCATTTAACCCACTTTGACATCTGTATCCTGCCAAGAAGTTCCAAATCAGAATAAAGGACATTTTAAGGTCAAGTTATCTGATATTTGCAAATTTTCGTATACCCGACATTGCTTCGATGCCAGCAGGCCTGTTTAGTACCCTGACGAACTTGTCTTGGCATCATGCACACATTTACCCGTTGCCAACAGACCTATTTAGCATCCTAGCGGGTTTACAAGCACTTCCCACAGCTCTTTTATGATTTAATTTTTTAAAGATATATAATTGAGCGGGGTGACGCTGAAAATTGTGATATTTTTGACATATTTTTTACAGACCTCAATAGAATTTTTCAAAACTGTCCTTCATTAAAATCCATAGAGGTTTATTTACAGAACCAACCTTCTAAGGCAGGGAGACATCTTCTGATTTATTCCCTTAAGGAACAGGGACAACGTAAAAAGATAATATATGATCATGACAGGCTTTACTCATAGATCGAAATTAATTAACTTCTTTCAAACAACAGTCTTTTCAGCACAGATGTAAATTTCAGAAGTATATTATAATTGATGTTTAGACAACTTTTCAGTAGTCATTTCAGTGAAAGAATTTTTTTTTTTCTTTGTCTGAACAGTTCAACGTGCAGGTATGTGTATTTCCAAAAATACAAACTGATAAGTACAAAGGGAAAAATCAAAATCAAAATAGTAAACGAAAAGCAAACAAAAGAAATTTTTTTACATAGTATACAAAGGGTAGTCATCAAGCGAAATATCTTTTCAGAGCTAGGCCATTCATCGGATAGGTGTCAGGCTGTCCCTCTAGATTCTGTAATCGGAAAGAGCTGGGACCCAATTTATCAGCAATTAAAAACAATCCAAACCATAAGTTCTGAAATTTCATGTGCTCTCCCTTCCCCTCATGCGGTTTGTCCCATTTCAAGACAATGTCACCTACTTCAAAGTTCCTATCAGAGGCAGAGTTAGAATCAAACCAGCTTTTGACCACTAGTTGATGCTGATCTAACTTACGTTTAGTTTGGGCTCTTACCTCCTCTAGTTTCATTAAAGCATTAATTCAGTTTTCCAAAGGGAGACAATCTTCTTCTTGTATTTTCTGTGATAGCTGAAGTGAGGGAAGAAGAATGTGTGGTGGCAGAATTGCTTCTCTTCCATAAACGAGAAAAAAGGGAGAGTTACCTACAACAATATTTGGTGTTACCCTATCAACCCAGGTTGCGTTTAACAGTGCGTTATGCCAGTTTTTGTGATTCTCATATACCATTCTCTTGATGATTTTAATCAGATTCTTATTTGTTGATTCTGCCAATCCATTTCCCTGGGGGTAGTAGCTAGAAGAATACTTCAATTTAATTCCTTTTTCTAGAGCGAACTCGCTCATCTCAAGAGATGAAAAATAAGAGGCGTTATCGAATACTAAACAGTTAGGGATACCAAAACGAGTAATAATATTTGAATTTAAAAAGGAAATTACCTGACTGGTATTCACAGTTCTTAATGCGACAACTTTAGACCACCTGGTGAAGTAATCTTTGGTTGTTATGATAAACTTATGCTGCTGTGAGGATGGGGGATTGATTGGACCTATAATATCAAGACCCCACTGCTAAAAAGGGGAGTCTACTGATACGGGATGCAAAGGAAAGGTTGGTTTCTGTAACCACCCTGATGCTTTTTGACAAATAATACACTTGCGGCACAAGGCATGGACATCTCAAAAAAGTGTGGGACAGTAATAACCGGATCTCAAGACTTTATGGGCAGTGGTGTCACCACCAAAATGCCCACCAACTTCTCCTGCATGCAACTCTAGTAAGACTTTTTCTGCTTCATCTTTCTCAAGACAGCGCATCAGTACTCCATCAAAATTTTGACGAAACAGAATACCATTAATCAACTAAAATGAGGAAGATTTTAGTCTTAACACTCTCCTCTTAGTGGGATCCAGGTGACGGGGGGCTGACCCATGTTCAAGACAGAATTTTATATCGTCATACCACGGACTAATAGAGTTTTGTGTACAACAAATTGCATTTTGATTGTGCTGTCCTAGGTTTGACATATCATTTTCTTCTTGTTGTCATGCTGCTAAATCAACAACTAAATTTCATAAACCTTGGCCTCTCACTATTTGAGCTGGGATGATTTCTATATCATACTCCTGCAAGGAGGTAACCCAGTTCACCCTCTTTTCGCCTAGTTCTTTCTGCACTAACAGGTTTCTGATGGCTGGGTAAGGAACAATAATTTTCGTCCTAGATTTCAAAAGATAAGATTGGAAGTGTTTGACTGCTTTAAAAACAACGTAGGCTTGCTAATCTTTCATTGGGTAATTAAGTTCCGCACCTTTGAAAGCAGAGCTCATAAAGGCAATGGTTACTTCATTGTTCTCGACGTTCTTTTGAGTTAGGACAACAGTGTAGGAGTGGTCAGAAGAAAAAGTGTAGAGTGTGAAGTCTTGTGAAAAGTCAGGACTCATGAGAGAAGGAGCGTCTATTATGGCCTCTTTTATTGAATTGAACGCTTGATTTTCTAAGGGTCCCCAATGATATTGTGAGTCTTTCTTAATTAAATTATGTAAAGGTTTGACCATTTCGGAGAAACTGGGGACAAATCTCCTGACGAAGTTTATCTGGCCTAAGAAAGACTGCATAGATTTTTTGGATGAGGGAGGAGGAAGTTTCGAGATGACTTATGTCCTTTCAGGGTCGATAATCATCCCTTTTCTTAACACAATGAATCTTAGGATTTTACCTTGTTCTACTGCGAAGATAGACTTTTTAGAATTTAAGAAGATGTCGTATTTACGACATCGCTATAGAACGACTCTTAAATGAGCTAGATGATCATTTTTTTTTTTGGAAAATATTGTAACATCATCTAAGTAAACTATGACAGATTGATTGATTAAGCCTCGGAAAGTGATGTCCATTGCTCTCTGGAAAGTGGCACCGTCATTAATCAATCCAAAGGGCATTTTCCTGTAAGCATAGGTGCCCCATGGAGTGCGGAAGGTAGTTTTAAGTTGGTCTGGAGGGGACATAAGGACTTGGTTGTACCCTGAAAAACCATCCAATAAGGATATTCTCTCAGAACCAGATACCTGTTGAAGGATCTGTTCCATAGGTGGGACAAGGTAGTTGTCTTTATCATATGCTCTATTAAGGTTTCAGAAATCGACACAAAGTCGGATTTCCCCACTTTTCTTCTGGACAGGGACAAGGTTAGAAACCCATTGAGTGTGCCTAATTGGGAAAATTATCTCAGCATTTAGGAGTTTATTCAATTCTTTTTTAACAGTCGGTTCGAGTTTAGGGTGCATTTTTCTTAACTTTTGTTGAAAGGGTAAGGTTTGGGGTTTCATAGGAATGATGTGTTGTATGATATTAGGGTCAAAAGTTTTAAGGTCATCATATGTCCATGCAAAAACATCTTTAAATTATTTAAACAATTTAATAAATGCGGCTTTCTCTTGTTCAGAACACCCCACCCCTAAAATTAATGCAATGTGGATTTTCATTAGTTCCTAAGTTGAGTTTTTCATACGATAACGAGGAACTATTGGTTTTACAGTTGACCGATTTTTTGAATTTATCTTGAAGATCGTAAAATTTCTCTAATCTAACTACATATTTAGGGATCGAATTTACCATGTCCGATGAAAATTCAGGAGTCCTCGGATATGGTATTACCGTGAAGTCGCACAAATTGTCATTGTGAGTGCATTTGTCAATTATCGCGCCTTGAAAAGTTTCTTCCATATGCAGGAAGCTAATAATCTGTTGATCATCGTCGAAGACTCTCCAATTCGTGATGTTGCCGGGAACAGATGGCCTGAACAACAGTTCGACGAAGAATGCATTCGGGGACAAGCCTTCTGCAGGAAAGAGTTTGGAAGCTACGTTAGCTAATAGATCAGCTTCAGAATTATTCAATCTAGGAATAGAATTTATATTGAAAGCAAAAAATTTATTCATTAAATTCCATACCTTGGATTGGTAGCTTTTAAGATGCGGAGACAGACAGTGGTTAGAATCTCTTACCTGTCTAACTATGATTTCGGAATCGCCAAAGACAGTCATATTTTGAATGTTCATATCTAAATCTTTTCTGAGGCCTTGCAATAAAGCCTCATATTCTGATGTGTTATTAGTACATTCAAATTCTAGCCTACATGCAATCAAAGTTTTGTTACCCGAGGGATCGATAATAACACAACCTGCACCAACTCCTTCTTTGGACTTTGACCCGTCAAAATAAAGAGATCAAATTTGATTTTTATCGGGTGCATGAAACCATTGTGTAGAAGCTGATGGATGCACATATGCTACAATCTCGGACTGTTGTTCAGGTTTAGTGATAGCTGAAGTCTCAGCTATGAAATTGCCAAAAAAGGTATCCATCCCTTGTATTTCGGGTGAATCAACAGAAGATGTAAATGGTTCATTGGGATCATTTAAATCCGTGACTGTGAGATTTAGGTAGCGTTCACGATTTACCTTGATCTTGTTGGGCTTGCCGTTCTCGGGAAGCCACAGGTGAGACCAATCTATTGCGAAATAGCCGTGAAGATGCTCTGACCAGTCTCTTCTTAAAAACAGACCATACAGTTCTGGAATATCCACAACAATAATATCAATCACTTGATGAACTTTGGGGTTAGACGATAATATTATAAGCACATTCCTTAATTCGCCTATGACTTTGACACTAGTTCGATCAAGTTGTATGATTTTTAAAGTGGATGGTTCAACTTCAGCATTAATCTTCTGACATACATACCATGGCATCACATTAGATGATGCTCTTGAGTCTACCATACAATTGTGCACGTTTCTATTAAATATTTCGAAAGTTAACAAAAATGAAGGTACATTTCTACGGGTACTAAGGGTGGAAGCTTGTGGCTTTTTACTCGCAGTCTCTAAAGCTAATTTATCTACCTTTGTTACATAATTACAGGAAGGCTTCCTTTATCGTGAGGATCAGGATTATTCTTAGCGGAAGTCTTATGAGGAAATTTTTTCTGAACAACCTTGTTACTGCTTGAATTACCATTTTTTCTATTCTCTCCGATGTTCTGTAACATTTTTTGTAGAAAAAACGGAAATTTTAATAACTCATAAACATAAATGTTAGCCCTTAACTTTTTTAGATCTTCAACTAAATCATAATCTAAGTTGGGGTTTACATGAATCTGTTTAGTCTTAGCTGGTTTAGATTGCTTTGGGGGAAAAGTCGTAGTGTTTTCGGAAGAAGGTTTGTTTTCTGTCTTACTCCTAGTATTGTAGGGATGTATTGTCTCGAAGTTAGCTTGAAAAATGCTATCCGAGAAGTGCCCAAAAATGTTCAGAGAAGATTCTTCTTCTTGAACTGTCTCTTGTTCAACAACCTCCTCAGGAATCTCGGGAGGCATCAAGTTATCCTGGGCTTCTAGAATGGTTTGAAGGGAGAATTGCAAACTTTCTAGATTTAGGCCCTCGGTATTTAGATTAGGTTGATTGGTGGGAAAAGGCTTCCTGAACGGGGGTTTGTAAGGCCCTTTGCTTGAAGAAGCTTCTTCGACCATCCTTTTCAAATCTATAACTTGATTTGATAGTTTTTGAACGACTTTAGTTAAATTTTCTAAATCCGAGCTTTCAGGTTGTGTTTTATTTTGAGAAGGTCTAGGGAGGATCTCGATCTTCTTTTTGGAAGATGAATTAGTTTCTATTTCGTTGCTAGTACTGTCCTTTAAACTAAGGATGTATTTTTCAATCTGGCTGGCTTCTTCAAAGGCCTCTAACAACGTATCTTTCTTAGATCATTTTACCCAAATGGATATACTTTGATGCAAGGCTTTAGTATAGTTTGCTATGATAAGATTCTCAGCAGGCATCGAGTCCGTAGGGATTCGGTTCTTTAATGTTAAGAATCTTTGGTTAAAGTCTTTGATTTTCTCTTTGGGTTCATTCTTAAGGTAGAAAGCTCCATGACTAGAACTTCTGGGGACTTATCGTCACCAAACTTCTCACGGAAGCAGGATTCGAACTTCTCCCAAGATACGATGGTATGGGGTTGCTGGGAAAAGTACCAAGTAGAGGCATTTCCCTCGAAAGTATAGGGGAACAACCTACAGACTACGTCTTCATGCTCGAAATTATGGAGTCTAATGGCTAACATAAACTTTTTAATGTGGTCTTCAGCAATCTGTTTCGAGTCAGGGTCAAACTTGGGAAGCCACTTCTCCAGATGTTTGGGTAAGGGATGTTGAGGCCCAGGTACAGCTACAACATCCTGGTCGAGCCAGGGTCTGGCAGGATTTTTCTGATTGGCCATTAGGTTAGGTGGTGTGGAAGGCTGAGAAGGGGAACTGCCTTCGTCAGAAGAGTCTTCTCTAGAAGAAGAAGGAGATGATGGAGGTGGTGAGGGTGGTATTCCAGATCCTCCTGCAACAGGAGTGAGGATTGGATCTGTAGGGTTTAAAGTGAGGTTAGTGCCTCCAAGTTGCTCTCTGATATAAGAGAAATCTAAAGGTTGGTCTAAAGGTCTATTTGGTTGTCTTAGATGGGCGAAGGCACTATGCGTTCTTAGTAGAGATTGGCGAACAATTTCTTGCATGTCACCACCTGTAGGATTTGGGGTTATTGGTTCAACTGCGATCCATAGATCGTCGTTTGATTACAAATTCGGAGCAGACAAAATCGTTTAGTCAATTTCAAAACCAACGAAATCATTTTTGGATAAATTTCAATCGAAAACAAAT
This sequence comes from Picea engelmannii, assembly GCA_009831015.1. Taxonomy (NCBI): domain Eukaryota; kingdom Viridiplantae; phylum Streptophyta; class Pinopsida; order Pinales; family Pinaceae; genus Picea; species Picea engelmannii. Next base: position 622,790 of record ML777445.1, on the reverse strand, counting down.
CTTTGAGATGAATCTAAAATATGTCAATCCAAATTTTGATAGAATCGTTTTTTAGAATTAAAAATAACAGAGTCGTTCTTGAGAATCAATAGATTACATTCTATTTGTCAAACCAATCTCTGATGTCAAAGCATCTATAAACTACTACGCTAATTCAAACGTACAAAATCGTTTCAAAATCAAACCAAAAATTACCGAATCGAGCTAACTTAGAGCCGACACAATCCAAGAACAACAAAATCATATTAATCAAATCATAGCTACATTGGATTTTAGCAAAATGAATCGATGAAACAAAATAGTTTGTGCCAATTCCAAACGAAATCTTTTGTGCTTATTCAAATACAAAACGAAATCATTTCAAAAACAAACCATACAGAATCGAATCAAACTAACTCGGAAACAATTCAATTGTTTATGCTAATCTGAAAGCAATAAAATCGTATCAATCAAAACATAGCTGTGTTCGATTTTAGCAAACAAATCTTCTGTACATGATTCATAACGAAATCATTTTTAGTAATCCGAAAATAACATAATCATTTTGAATCTAAACAAACAAAAGGGACTAATCGAAAGCAAACCCAATCGGTCATACTAATTCAAACCAACTCATAAAACAAAATCGATATTGAAATACATACCTGGGCAGGAGGAGAACGATTCAATCATGATAACTTTGAATTGACAAAGGCCGTTGCGGCCTCAAAATTTCTGAAGACAATTGAACCGGTGGTCTTTTGCTTCGTCTCGTTGGCTTGTAACCTGTCTCTTTCTTTTGACAACGTTGTCACCCATTCCTCTAATGATTTAATTTTAGATTGCAACATGGGAACGTCGGTGTAATAACATTCAAGCCAAACATTACATTGAGTACAAGGTGATTGATTTGAATTTGGCATCACAGGAGAGGGTTCTTTCAAGTTACCAGGGGTGTCACTGTGAAGCTTAATTCCCGGGAATTTAGGGTCGTTCTTGAGGCATGGAGGTAAGTTGGAACATAGTCATAGGGTTCCATTGAGAAGAGGTCATGAGAGTAAGGGTATTCCTCGGCTAGGAAACGTTCAATATCGAAGTCTGAGTCCTCGGTCAACACTATTGGCTTCTGGTCAATGTTTTTCTTGGGTTTATTCCTTGCACATCTGGATATCCATCGTGCATTCTTCTTTCCCCTACTGTTGACAACAGTATTACCTTTTCCTTTAGCACACGAGTCAGCCATGGTATCGGGCAGGTCAAGGTTGGGGAAATCCGAGGGTTTGACAGGGGGAAGAAGGGTAGGAGGTGGCACGGCTGGCAAAACCAAGGTTTCATTGACCACAACCTTGTCTACTTGGACACACTCGGGGGTGGCAAAGCCATTCCTTGACAGGAAGGCTTGCCAATAGTCACCGCTAAGGCTCAAATGGTGGACGATAATGACTTTAATCAAGCAATGATGGAAAAGGCTGCTATCATCCTTCTCACGCTTAAAATGTTTGGACATCTTGTAAAGACTGCATAGCGGATAGTGCGGCATGTTCAAAGGGTAGTCTATAAAATTCATCAATAACCGAAGATGATACAAAAATACCAAACCATAATGACCTTCGCAGGTCACAAACTATTTAACAATTTCCAAAAGATCATGCCACCTGGATTTGAGGGCAACGATAGGCATACCTCTATCACAACTAACAATCTTTCTTGATGTGAATAGGAGCGGCCACGACACCTCGTCCACTTTGGAATTTTTAAACCACCTTTGCTTTGTAGCTGGTAGTCCTATAGCTGAGCTTAGGAATTCCTCATTTAGCTCGAGTTGTATGTCTCCGACCTTAGCCCTATAGCCGTCGAAGGTGAGGGCGAATTGTTGGGCAACCGAAAGGTTGAAACCCTCAAACCTTTGGATAAAAACTAGCCTGCCACTATTTTCCAAATCCTCACGGGCATTGTCGAATAACAAGAGTGTTTGGCTGCCATTAGGTTCTATGCGCACCACAGGTGCCATAGAAAAGAACACACAGTGAGTAGGGTAAACAGACAAGGGTTTGGACAAGGTATACTCAGGATCGAAAAGCTCACAGACTTCCCCGAAAACCAATAGAGGTAACCCAAGATAGGAGGCAAGCATTAATGCCAAAGTGTGCGGGGGTGGTGGAATGAAATCAACCCATGAAAAATAGTCATATCCAAATGTACAATCAACAGCGCATATGGTGATTCAAATCACTATTGCAATGTGTTAAAAGCAATGCCATTCAAACAATTAATGAAAACTATGGTAAGTCGACCCAAATCTTTGCACAAGCAATAGTGTTTGCATGGTTTTAAAATCAAAATAATGTTTCGAAATCAGCACCAAGGGTTTGATCAAAACAAGTATGTGTTGTATGAAATGATTTCACCGAGGGTCTAACCACAATGTCAATGTGTTTTCATGAAACCAATGTGCTAAGGAATTTGATCATAGTACATCAAACCACCATTAAATCAATTATTTAATCACAATCACTAGAATATCATCACAGTCTTATAAAAATGAAGTCATATTAACAACAACAAAAAATGCCAAATGAGTAAAGGTTTTCGTGTCTTGCCAACTGTGTGACCATAATCAAATTGAAAATGCAATGAACACATAGACAAGAGTAACCATAATAAATTAGTGATGATTTTAATTCTATTGACATGACTTTGAAATCAAAGTTTTCACGCTTGTAGTTGTGAAAACGAGAACAAAAGACAGTTGTGCAAGTGCACAAGATAATCATGTCGTTATATCCAAAAGATTGTGATGATAATCAAGGGTTCCAGAACACTTGCGTAGGCAGCCTATAAGGATAGGGTAAAAATGTGAAATGGCTGCCAACAAAGAATTACACCAATACACCATGCACAATATATGAGAAATAATCAATAGTTATTGTTCAAGGGAAGTAATGACTTCCAAAGGTAGCTACAACATCCAAATGTAAAGGGAGGGATAAACCTCCAAGAGGAAGATACAATCCTCCAATATCAAGATACAATCCTCCAATATCAAGAGAGATTTGAACTCTCCATCCTTGCCCCTTCCTTCCACCCAAGAATATATGAGAGATAATAAAACTTTACATTAAATCATCACCATCAACCAATCATCACATAGAACCTGATAATGTTTCCTGAGACTTCTTCAATTTATGCAATTCTTCAATTATTGGAGTACTCTGATCCTGTATATAATATTACTCAATGTATTCTCTGAAACTCCTCAAAATTTTTCTCCTTGAATCCTCCCCAAAAATAAGTTATAGAAAGAATGGTAGAATTTATTCAATTCTGATCTATTCAGGAGACCGAACTTGTATAGAATGCCCCACCCTCAATATTTAACATCCGATTCTGAAACTAGCACAAAGGAAACTACAGTTTGTACTCTTTCCAATGAAATTTTTCCCACATCATTTGGATTCTTGATGAAGAAGTTATGACTGTTTTACCTGGAACACCTATTTATTGACTAGCTTCAAGACTAGTCAGACACCCTATTTTCCACTGAGTGTATATCCATAATTATAGCGAATCAAGAGCTGAAATTTTTACCAGAGGTACCTTGATATGTCTTCTCAATACCATAGTAATTTCACCATCTGAATCTTTATATAAAAAAAGTTATAGAAAAAATGGTAAGATGACCTGAAAATAACATACCTTAGAACACATCACCAAAAGACTTCATCCTCCCTTGAAATCCGACCTTCTTTACTTCTTATTTCCTCTTAAATTCGACTTGTATCAAATGAATGTATAATGATGTTTAT
>ML777445.1:596785-618611 GCA_009831015.1 Picea engelmannii | reverse complement strand
CTGAGTAGATTATGATTCAAGTCTTCAACCAATAGAAAATTCTTTGATTTTACATTTTTTCTTCCAAGCTCTACTACACCTTCTCCAAGTATTTTGGCAGATGAGTCATCTCCAAATGCAACATTGCCACCCTTTCTCTTCAACCTGATGAATTTATCTTGATCCCCAGTCATGTGTGAAGGACATCCACTGTCTATGTACCATTCATCTTCTTCTTTACTTTCTTCAGCGGTCAATGTTATTCAACAATCTTCATTGTTTGGAATCTCTTTCCTTCTCCATACCATGGTTGGCATAGGGACATCTTCATTCATATATTTGAAATCTCGTTCTTTGTGACCAAGATAATTACATTTGTAGCATGCAATATTTTTGTCCATCAATGGGGAAAATGAATTATAACTTCTGTTGATAAATCCATGATTATTTCCATATCTTCTATTTACACCATTCATGTTTCTTGCCTATGTGTTCCTTTCATTGATTCTGCAATTAATCGCCTTATATCCAAAAATTTTGCAAGTATAACAATGACCAAGAAAGAAATTTTGATACCTTGGAGTAAGTGGGCTTCTTTGTGATGTAGTCCATCTGGGTTCATGATCTATTCTTTTGTAGTTTCCTTCATACTGATTGAAGCTTCTTTGATTCCTGAAGGTAGGAGGTCTTCTTGGATATTCATCTCTTTTGTAATCATTCCTTCTTTCTGGTATCCTGGTCCACTTCTCATCAACTGTCTGTGTAGCTCTTTCTTCAACCTTCTTGTTGGTATTTCCATCTTCATTGTATGAAGCTTCACCCATGCATCCAAGATGTGTTAATTATTTTGGCATTTGAGAGTTTCTTAAGCTCTTCCTCAATGAGACAACTTCTTGTTCAAGTTTCTCACAATCTTCTTCTTTCTTCTTCATTTGGACATTCCTTACTTCTCCTATTCTTCTTTCTTCTTCAAGTAGAGTTTTCAAGGAAAATGGTTTCTTCTCTTAGTTTCTCAAAGTATTCTAATTGATTCTTCAATATTACAACTGTTTTTTCACAACTACCCAATTCACTTCTTAGTTTTCTTTATGTGTCTTTGAGCTTGCTATTTTCAATCTCAACATGCTTCAATTTTTAAGATTCTCATCTTCTTGTTGAATAATTTTTTCTTCATGATTTTCATTGGAATTCTCTTCTTCAGTGTCATTTCTTTCAATCCTTGGATGAGGACATTCAAATTCAACATGACCCACTCCTTCACAATTAAAGCAAAAGAACTGACTTCTATTTTCTTCTTTGAAATCTGAGATGTTGTAATTTGCTTCAACTTCTTCTTCTTCTTCTTCTTCTATGTCTTCCCTTACATAAAGTTCTTGTAGCTTGTCCCAAATATCTTTTGATGATGCAAATGATCCCACCTTGGATTTCACTGAATCTGTCAATCCATCCAGGATCGTATCTATTGCCAATTTGTTGCTCCTTTTTGCTTCCTTCCGAGTTGCAGTATTTGGTTTCTTCAAAGCATTGTATCCTGAAGCAACTGAGAACCAGACATCTTCCCCAAGAGATTTCAAGTAAGTTTCCATTCTATTACTCCATTATTCAAAATTTCTTCCATCAAATGGTGGAATCCCATTTGGAATTTTGTCTTCCATTTCTTCTTAGGATATTCCTTCCAGTGGTTAAACTATACTAAGGGTAACCCGCTCTGATACCAATTGTTGATACTGAGAGGGGGGTGAATCAGTATCAAGTACAATTTAAAACCTTTTCAACTTATACTTAAGTCATTCAACTATATCCAATGAGCAATAAACAATAGTATAAGAGTTACACCAATACATTACAATACACCATGCACAATATATGAGAAATAATCAATAGTTATTGTTCAAGGGAAGTAATGACTTCCAAAGGTAGCTAGAACTTCCAAATGTAAAGAGAGGGATAAACCTCCAAGAGGAAGATACAATCCTCCAATATTAAGAGAGAGTTGAACTCTCCATTTTGCCTCTTCCTTCCACCCAAGAATATATGACAGATAATAAAACTTGACAATAAATCATCACCATCAACCAATCATCACATAGAACCTGATAATGCTTCGTGAGGCTTCTTCAATTTCTACAATTCTTCAATTCTTGGAGTACTCTGATCCTATATATAATATTACTCAATGTATTCTATGAAATTCCTCCAAGTTTCACTCCTTGAATCCTCCCCAAAAATAAGTTATAGAAAGAATGGTAGACTTTATTCCATTCTGGTCTATTCAGGAGACCGAACTTGTACAGAATGCCCCATGCACAATATTTAACATCCGATTCTGAAAATTGCACACAAGAAGATATAGTCTATACTCTTTCCAATGAAATTTTTCCTACGTTATTTGGATTCTCTAAGAAGAAGTTATGATTGTTTTACCTGGAACACCTGTTTATTGACTAGCTTCAGGACTAATCACAAACCCTATCTTCCACAGAGTGTATCTCTGTAATTATAGTGAATCAAGAGCTAAAATTTTTACCAGAGGTACCTTGATATGTCTTCTCAACACCATAGTAATTTCACCATCTGAATCGTTCTAGAAAAAACGTTATAGAAAAAATGGTAAGATGACCCAAAAATAACATACCTTATAACACATCACCAAAAGACTTCATCCTCCCTTGAAATCCAGTCTTCTTTACTTCTTATTTCCTCTTAAATTCAACTTGTATCAAATGAATGTATAATGATGTTTATTTATACCATTTATGTCACTTCCTTTTAACATTAGGGCTTCCTTTTAACATTAGGGCCGACCTGACACTTTCTTATTTTGTAATTCTTTTCTTTAATTATCTTCAAGGCCTAGATGTACTTCCTTCTTCAATTCACTTTGTCATCTTCAAAAATTCATTTCTCCTCAACCATGAGGATCCACGTGACGTGCCACATACCACCGGAAACAGCATGATGTATACTATTCATTCATGGGTGTTGTATATGCATGTGCATTGTCCTTCGTGTCCAAACACCTTTATCAATCTTGCGGTCCAAAACCAATGACTAGGGTTGACATCAATGACAACAACCAATCTTCCAACAAATTGTTGACTACATGGATATAGCAATTGATTTCCTGGGAAATACGATGATGAATAAAATTATGGGTGCTACCACTGTCAACAATGATTATGAACTTTGTGTGTTTAATGTAGCCGATGAGCTTGAGGTTTTGGGGAGTTTTGCCTCCTCTATACACACATGGGTAGCGTCTAATAAATCTTCAATCCACTTGGTGTGTCCTTGGGAGGAAGTTAGAGTTAAGGTTTTTTCACCTAATCCTCAACTCCTCCATCTAGTCCAACTCCTAACAAAGCCAAGGGGGTAGTCCCTGGATAAAATAAGCTATGGCTTGAACTAATCTAAGTACAAGAAATAAATCTAGGAGTTTATTGAAAAAAACAATATATAAAGTAAATCTACTCTAAGAGCATATATCAATCAACCACCAAAATCACATATACATAAAGAAGTACCTTCATACAATGATACTCAATATAACAAGATGCAAGTAAATAAGGAAATACTTCAAGATTAAATACAAATGCTTGAGAAATAAAAGTACTTGAAGAAAATGGATTTGTATACTGTGAAATGCGATCAATGCCTTAAAAGTATCATGGGAAGTTGTTGAACGTGAATTTTATTAAATTGTCTTTTGAGGTAGATTAATGATATTGCGAAAGAAAAGCAAACTAAACTAAAATTTTCATCTAGAGAGGTTATCCCTTTAGCTCAAAGATTTGTTGAAAACTTGTTGAAACCCAATGGTTTCACCAACAAGCTCACTAAAGGTGTTGGAGGTCCAACATTGAGGGGAACAAGCCCGTGGTATTCAATGAAACTTTTCACACTCCCCCTAGGAGGTTCTTTAGACCAAGCAATGGTCCTCTTTTAATATTGTCCTATTATTACTACTCCACACTGACCAACTTGGCGTGTATGAAACTTACTCCCAGAAAATCGAGACAAGCTTGCAACTGGAAGATTAAGGAACAACACCGGGATCCAAGGGGAAATGTTTATTTTAAACAATAAAGTAAAATGTTGAAAAGGAAATGTTTTTCTAATTACTAAGTCCTTACTAACCAACCTCTTGTGAGGAGTTGAGGGGACAATTTATTTTCCAACTTTGAAATTGCAGAAAAAGAAAGCTAAACTAGCAACTAGTGTTCTACTTTGAAAAAAGAAAAACTAAACTACAATTGTGATTTGTTTTAGCTTAATCTTTATATGTTAGATTGTTGAGATTTAAAGCAAAAGAAAGAAAAAATTGAATGAAAATGCTCAAAACCACAACACCAACCCCCCTAGGGGGAAACAAAAAGTGAGGCCTCCCTTGGCTCACTTATTTTATTAACTCGGTTACAATGATATCCTTTAGATGATATGTGGATCCTTATAATTATGGATCGATGGTTTTACAAGTTACAAATGTCTTTAGGAAGGTATAGGGTGTTTCTGGAAGTCCCAAATGCTCATAATTCGCTAAATTTTGGCAGAATCTCCCCTTGTTTATTAAATGACCTTCACAAAAGAGAAAATAGAAGGATACAAAAGATGGCCAAAAACACTTTAAGAGTTTCTTTGGTTATTAATAGACAAACCCAAAAAATTATAAGTAAAAATCTATGATAAATGAGCAAAAGGAACTAGGAAAAGCAAGCTAGAAAACTTGTTTCCTTAGGGTCTTTGCCTTCTTTTAAAGAGTAGAAAATTCAAAGCACTTAACTTTCTAGATATGAAATCTAAAGAATAATATCAAAGAACTCTTTTAAAGCCTTTAAATTTGACTTAGTTTTAACTTGAAAAAGAGACTTTTCCCATTGCTAGATATTGCTTAAAAGATAGATAAATTGAAACTAAGCTAAGATTTAAACAAAAGCTTTTACAAATATGATCTACTTATGTATTTAGATTGAAATATTGTAGATCTAGAATGTGGATTTAAGTAACCAAAGAAATTTACAATTTAAGAGAGAAAGAGAGAGTAGAATTGCTTGATCTCTTGAAAAGCCTTGGGCAATGGGGTTCCTTGGTTTGGTGGAAAATTTAGGGACTATGTTGTTCACCACAATCTTGAAGAATGAGGAATATGCAAGCTAGCTCAACCTATCATTGAAGTGAGATATCCTACACAACCTAAAACTTCTTGCAGAAGGGTTAAATGCATTGGTGTCACATAATATAGGAGCATGAAAACATGAATATTAAGCTAAATAAACATGCAATTCAAAACCATCTAACATACATGAATGAATAGAAATATTAAGCAAGCTAGCTTTCCTATTTCTATCCTATTGGGAGGTAGATCCCCTTCCAAGGCCAAGATTTAACAACAAATGCAAAAAATTAACAAGAAATCTTATACCTCATACACAAATTGAACATAGATGATCCACACAAAATTCCTTTACACCATGTAGTAGCCTCCAAAGCCTTTTTATTCCAATGAGAAAGAAATATTACAATAATATCGACAATAAAAATGACCCAAGCTCCAACTAGCTTGCACAAGAGGTGAGTGCTTGGTTATATAGCAAATGAGGGAGAAGCCCAAGAGAGGAGGGCACACCAATTAGGGGAAGAGAGGGGCACACCACTTGGAGAGGGTTGGCTTGACAAGTGTGGTAGCATGGGCAGCCACCTCTCATTTGAAATCCAAGGGAGCCACTTGTATGAGGATGAGTGAGAGGTTTCCACCTCTCAAGAGGTAGGTGCCTCTCCTTAAGAGTGTGCCACCTCTTGAGAGGATGGCACACCTCTTCCTTGAGTGAAGTAACAAAAATATGTGGGTTTGACAAATCAACCCAAAAAAGATCTTCTTAACTTCTCTTTAGCCCATATATGCTTCACTTTTCTTGCCACATACCCTCTTGGTCTTTATTTCACTAAAAACATGTACAAACATGTTTTTGACAACTTTGGTAAAATTTAGCATTGTTGTTTTTTTATGTCTTTTTTGGCTTTTGAGAGTAAAATTACATTTTTAGTGATTAAAATCACTAATTTTACTCACAAAAGTGGGAGATATAGGTTACAAAATGAGCACCCCCAAGGCATATAATTCCTCATAGTACCACTTTTTTAATACAACTTCAAATTACAATTAAAAAAAATTGTTTTACGGGAAATTTTTTATTAACTGAGAAAATTAAAAAATCCTAAGGGGGACTTAGCACATTTCCATAAAAATCTAGGATAATGATTAGCACGGTTATATACATAAGACTGTAGACTCAAAACACCAGCTTTGGAGGTTACTTAGTGAAAAAACTCGAAAATTATATTTCGCTTAAAGAACAAGATATAATTAGCAAGTAAAAAAAACACTCTAGAGTAGAGTACTAGTTTCTAATCCTTGGGTGGCTAAGCTTTTTAGATAAATCACATTCTTAAGTCATTTTTATTACAATTCCCCGTAGGGTATGGAAATGTGGTGAAAAAATTGAAAAATAGCCATATTGGTCGGTTGGACTTCTGAACTTTGAATTTTTAAAATGTCATTGTTCAATCTTTGGCAGCTCATCTGCAAGTCCATCCTAGTGCAACTTAGTGGATAACAGGGAGAAAAGAAGCTAGTGAGGGCATGCAACAAAATCAATTGTTCAACTTCTCGTGGATTAGAGGGCGAAGTAGGGTCATCTATTGGGGGTAGTTCTTCCACATGAGAAACTTCAACCTCCTTGTCAGTAACATCCTCATAAATGGACATAAAAAGCTTATGGTCCTTACATTTGTGCCTCGGAAAATATTTTTCATCACAATTATAGCAAAGGCCCTTGAGTTGGCATTCAACCATTTCTTCCTAAGTTAATTTTTGGATCTTGAGAGGATTGGCATGAGGGGCAGGATTGGTAAGTTGATTGCAGGGAAGAAAATACAGTTTTTGGTTCTAGGAAAAAACAAATTGATGTGCTTCCTTGGCACATTGAGTATCTTCCAACCACACCTGGGGGTGAGTCATGAGGACTTGGGCTCATATTTCATCCTTTAGGACAATGATAAAGCATTCCCTAAAGAAGGAATCAAACGTGCCCTCTGTTCTAAAAGCCAATTTCTCAAATCCAACGATAAAGTCTTCCACAGTACCAGAATGTTTTGACTTGGTCAAACGGCCCAGGTAGTGTGTGTTGGTTTCAAAACACTCATAAGTTTAGCCACAAACTATTTCCAAGGAACATACCCTTGGCATGATTTTTTACGCCATTACCACCATTGTTGGCATTCATTATCCAGATAGAGGACAGTGTAACAAAGTTTGGCCAAGTCATCACTGTTGTCATGCAAGGAGAAGTAATGTTCCATTTGAGTGACCCATCCAGTGGGATCCAAGCCATCAAATTTTTTCACCTCCACTCATGGAAGACACAGATCACGATGAAGGGGGTTGGACTGAAAATTCTAGGAATTGGAGGAAGAAACACTTTCTGGGTTAAAAGGTTGTTCAAATGAGGTAAGGCCTCTAGGAAAATTTAGTTTTTCTAGGATCTTGGCAATAAAGTATTCAAGTTGGTTGTCGAGATGGTCAGTGATGTCCTTCTTCATATCTTCAGTGATTTCCTTCTTCATGTCTTCCATTTTGTCTTCTATATTGGAATTGAGGTGGGTTTCAAGGTCGTGGTTGTGGGTGTGTGCCATGGTGAAAGGGAAACACAAGAATGGGATGGGTGGGTCTGCATGGAAAGGGGTTACTGGTGAAGGGTAGCACTACAATCATTGCAAAGAGAGGAATCCAATGAAATAGGTCGAAAAGGGTGGGTGGATCCACTAAAAAAAAGGTTGACAAGTGATAGATAGCACTGCAATTAGGGAGAAATGGGGAATCCAAGGGGATCAGTCCCAAATAAGGGTGTCTAGAAGGGAGTCAGGGCCACAAAAAATGATAGGTATCACGAAGATCAAAGCGACGAGAGGAATCCAATGGGATGGGTCCCGAATAAGGGTGCCAACGGGACCACTATACTCTATTTTTTAACTCTGTAGAGTTATACGTTGGCCTGAAGAATACTATAGTGACGATTTTCCCAAATTTTTAATAGGAAAAAAAATTGTGTAGGAATGTCACAACCAAAATGCAGGAGGCAGGGTTGCATGATAATATATCTCTTATATTTCTTTCCTAGGGGTTAGGGTTTTCAAGGTTCCTACAAACAAGAGTTTTCCCTATGTTATAGCTCTCCGATATATGTGTGGGGTCAAACATTAGTACTCGGCCCAATATCTCAGGGTACCAACTAAGGACGGTCAACCATACCCTTAGCCATACTACCTATTACCCAAGTAATAGAGAGTATTTTCTCAACTGTTGTTATCGGTGTCACTATAACAGTGAGGCAATCAATCGACTGATCTAGAGATGGTTTCTGGAGACTTAGGGGAATCCCGATATATCTAATGGTACGTGGGAGTGATGATTGTGTACATATTATGTCTGATGCGATACAACTCAAAGGGGTACCAACATGGGTTACCGAGGTTTCCAACAAGGTGAAATATTTGTTTCTAAGTAACCTCTTGAAACTGTCTATATTTATTGTGTGTAGTCTTTTCTAGTCACAGGTTTACCCATTGAACGACATATCTTTGTGCTTTAAAGACATCAACAGTACATGTCTCTACCCTGGAAAAAAAATCCCCACAGTTTCCATAAAGGAAAGAGATCTGATACCACTTGTAAGGTACCAAAGATATTACAATAAACATAAATAGAACTATTGTATTAAATACCAGTGGAACAACAAAATATTGAGAATAACAACACCAACAATAATACCTTCATTGAATGAAATCAACGTTTACTTGCCTCTTCGAGGGGAAACCTCCAACAAAGCATCTATTACAATAATTCTCAAGACAAGGTTTTCTCATGTCTTCTACTCCTATTTATACTAATTCTATCTTCTAAAGAACATTCTAGAGGAAGATCTTTCTAGAAGTGGAAGCTCGTATTAATTCTTCTTACATTAGACTTGTTCACATTATTCAATAGGCCTTATAAACTAATGTCGGTCTTTATTACATAGAAAATATATTATTCTACCTATGTGAGGGGTTAGGGAGGTTAGGTCCCTAATAAGTGTGTTGTAGCTAGTCACCCCTAGCCACTCTCCTTCTTTCCCCCCTTATACGAGCATCATAATTCCCTCTTGCCATCACTACAAACACATATAGAAGAAGTACATAAACATACAAACAATCTAAACCCAACCATAGAAATACACAGTAGGAACATACAGATAATAGATATAATGTAATAGAAGAAGATATAATGTCAAACATACAAATAATAGAGAAAGTGTCAATATCTGAACTAAAACATACAGATAATGGATATAGTGTCAATGCCTAAACTAAAATACTTTGTGAAGGAGTTTTGACAATGATCTTCTGCACAGTTTGGAATTGTGAAATGCAGAAATGGTGCATCCATCTTAGTTGATCCTTGTGCTTTTGAAGTGTTTAATGGTCTCGGGGAATTGATTTGATGAATTTAATGGGTAGGTTGTCGTTAATCATTGCATTATAGAGTGCATTCTTAGGGTTGGGTTGTTGATCACACTTGCAGGTGAGGCTGATCATAAATTGTTGAATTGATGTGCAGGTGAAGCTCAACATTGGGATACTGCTAGGTTTGTTGTTTGGCTGATTGTTCTCCATATGACATTTAGTCTATATTTGATATGATAATGAATCTGTACTCCTTGGCTGATTGTTCTCCGTATGTCATTTAGTCTATATTTGATATGATAGTGAATCTGTACTCCCTGATTTAACAACCTATGATAGTTTAAGGTTTGATTGTGTCTTCATGTCTCATGTTGCAGGACAAGATGTTTTGTATGAAAAAGTTGTAAGGCATGTACTTTGGTGCTGAAAAAGTCAATTTTTGAAAAGTTGTGGGTACATTCAATTTATGAACAGTTTTTGAAATTGTTTTGAACATTTTGTTTAATTTAATAAATCCATTATAATATTTTACCAGTGAAAATAGCTATCACCTATTGGCAATTTTATATGACCTCTTCTATAACCACTATTGGCCCTTACACCTCTATTAGTGTCTCTCCCCTGACATCAAAAGCAACCAATGGTACATATTATCCAGTTTATTGAAATTCTGCCCTCATAGACAAGGCTGGTTGGAACCATAAGCATTTATGGTTCCAACTTACGTTACAAGTCACTCCAACATCAGAAGAAGCTGTGATATCAATGGTATTGATTATCCACTCTATTGAAATTCTGCCCTGACAGACAAAGCTAGTTGGAACTATGAACATGTATGGTTTCAACTTACCTTACATGTTACTCTATTGTTTTTGGTTCAGGGCAAAAATTTTGTAAGGTGGAAATTTTTTTCAATGCAAAGCATATATCCCTAATAATAGTTTGTATAATCTTAATGAATGTAGCTCCAAAAGGATATCAGTTTCACCTGCCTTGACTGTCACTTAAGATTTTAAGCAAAAAATTTAGAGGGTGGATGTAACACACCCACTACCTACAATCAAATTTTTCGTTGATTTCTCAACAATGAGAATCCTCGAAGCTCACAGCAGCAAAAGACCAATCCTGATCTACAGGTCCTTATTTCCCTGTCACGACCTCTTCTTCACGCGCCTGTGACCTCTAGCCCACGTGACCACTATTCCACAAGACCGCAGCCTTCTCTCCCATCGAGGTTTTGAACATCGCAATGTCAAAATGCATAAACATCTTGTCCTCGGAATCCCAATATCCCGATAGGACGTTAGTTTCCGCTAGTCCCCTGGGCCAGACCTTATGGGTCCATACGACCGCTCTCATAAGACCACAGCCTTATATCCTCCTATCGGAGTTTCGAAATTTCAAGTGTCAAAATGCACTTGTCCTCAGGATTTGCGATCCCTCGAATCTTGATGCGCCTTTCACGCGTTAGCCCTCCCGACTAAGCCCTGGTCCATGCGACCACCTCTCGTATGACCACAACCATATACTTCTGTAAGGATTCCTCCTATCGGGGTTTTGACACTCGTGATGTCCCAACAACTTGGTGCATCAATCCCCAATTCCTGACACGCTCCTCTGCTGCCTTAGCTTTCTGGGCTAAGTCTTTAGAACACGTGACCAATGTCCCCGTGACCACAACCTTACCTCTCGTCAAGGTTTTGGACTTCGGAGTTTCACCATGTATGGACTTCTCGTCCCCGTGATTCCCGATTCTTCGAATCCCGACTGGCTGACAACTGGCTCCCACTTATCGGAGTTTCGCGGTTCGCGATTCCAAAATGCATAAACACTTTGTCACTAGGATCCTCGATATCCCGATGACCCAAACACCAATAAACAACTTCATGTCGGGCCTTTCCCCAATGGCATCAATTGTTGCTATGCGTCCTCCTCAAGATGGACAGTTTTGATCTCTCCAGGATTTCGAGACTTGAGACGTCCCAATTCCTTCGACCTTAGGAACTCTGATTTCCCGAATGTCGATATCCCGATGAAGGTCGGGAAGTCTGCTTGGTGTGAGAAGGGTTAAAATCCGTGCACCTCCTATCCGATCTGATGGCTGACGGATAAACGGGCCTAGATCTAACGGTCTATATCCATTCTTCCCGCGCACACTCCAGAGACTAAACTCCGAGCTTCTTAACCCGCTCCAACGACTGACGAGATTTCTGAATGAGATCCAATGGCCCAGATTGTCCCACCCTACGCATTCTTCCACTACTTTGTGGATGTGGAAAGATCAATGGTTCAAATGTTTTCCTGGGCCTTGGGATCTACGATCCCGATTTCCTTGTTGTTCACGAAGATAGAGGGAAAGAGGGGCAAGGTATGTAACGCCCTTGTTACTTTCGTCAACCTAACGGTCGTGAATGTCTATGGGTCATCCGACGAGATCTCATTTTTCGATTTGTTACTTATCCCTACACTGTTATCTCAGAACCTTAAGAGGGTCATTCCTCCTCGTACAGGGTTATTAAGACTTGCCCATTCAAGTCCCTTTTCCAGGTTCTTGGAAAACCTTTCTAAGAAGGGAAACTCCGTGAAGAGTCCTATTCCGGGGCCTTCCTGGAAACAGTCAAAGGGAACAAACTCCCGAGGATGGACTGGAAATCTGACTTAATTCAACTCATGCATAACTAAATCCATTTATCAGTGTAAGCCATGCAGGGACTTCCTATTATAAGCATATATCTATTATCTCTTATCAAAACACTGCACAGACATTCTTATACTGTAATCGTTCATAATTTCACAGTTCTACGAGCATATATATCAGTATATGAATTTAAAGACGCAATATGTAAAACATTTATCAGAAATATCACCAGAAGTGGGTACAACTACTGAGAGTGGTGCTTGTTTCCACCCAACCGTAGGCTCAGTGACTCCCGACGGATTTACCACTAGCCACCCCCGAGATGAGACCACGATGTTGTTGAGACTGCGACTCTCTATCTGTCAGTGACCAGGAGCGAAGGTTGCAATCCTCCCTTTCTGTTATCACTCACTCTGCGTAATGCCATAGTTCCCCTCACATCTTCCCCTCGCCATCGCTTCTGCCATACACCTTATCCTCTTGCGAGGTTGCGTGTGGCACGATTACCCTCATGTTGATCAGGCCTGACGGCTCTATAGACGGGCGGTTCACCATCCCATCCTTCATCAAGCCGTCCTCCTACCAGCCTGCGAGACATTAAATTTGGGGCCAACGAGCCACTTTTGGTTCTCCGGGCCAGTGGAGTCCAAATACAATATTAATTCTCGGTGGAAGTTAATGTCACCTTTCCAGGTGTCTTCCACCACCATCGTGGTCTCTTTTTCTGCACATCCCCTCTCAGCAGTCCTGCAATAAATTCAAAATGTTATTCACATTCATTGACCTCTTCCTCAAGGTCCATTTACATCACATATTCATATTTATGAATTTTCCATAGTTCTTGGCCAATCCAGTTATATTTACAAGCTGGGGGAAACAGGGTGTTACAATTCTCTCCCCCCTTAAAAGGAACATCGTCCTCGATGTTCTTATCTACTAACATGTATTGCATGTACAGAAGTAAACAAAATCGGATATGCCTATCTCATGGCATCCTCCATTTCCCATGTAGCTTCATCTGGGCCAAAATGTTTCCATTGCACCTTGACCTGTGCAATGGTTATGTTCCGGAGCGGGGTTTCCTTTCTGTCCAGTATGCATTGGGGTTCTGGTAGAAATTCTCCCTTCAGTTCCACCTGGATCACAGACCAGTCAATTATATGATTAGCATCATGTACATATTTCTTCAATAATGAAACATGGAAAACATTATGTTCTTTTACTGTGGGAGGAAGCGCTAGCCGATAGGCTATGGGTCCAACTCTATCTAGAACCTCAAAGGGTCCACAATACCGGGGTGCCAATTTGGCACAGGCTCCCATTTTGAGGGAACTCCTTCTGGGCTTAATTCTGAGATATACATGGTCTCATATTTTGAACTCTCTTGGAGTTCTCTTTTGATCAGCATAACTTTTCTGTCAGTTCTGAGCGACCTTCAAATTTTGTTTTATCTGAGTCACTTGTTGTTCCATCTCTTTCAACATATCGGGTCCAATAGAAATCATGTTTACAGGGTTACTCCAACTGACTGGTGTATTACAATGTCTACCATAGAGGACCTCGAAGGGACTCATCTTTAAGGATGCTTGGTAGCCATTGTTGTAGGCAGATTCTACCAATGGCAGGTAGTCTTCCCATTTCCTGGGTTGATGCATTACATGCATCCTTAACATATCCTCTAATATCTGATTCACTCTTTCTGTCTGTCCATTGGTTTGGGGGTGATAGGCGGTGCTAAACAACAACTTGGTCTCCAAACCCGCCATCAGTGATTTCCAGAAATTGGAAGTGAATTTTGTGTCTCTGTCAGATATTATCTCTCTCGGCATGTCGTGCAGT
Source organism: Picea engelmannii (assembly GCA_009831015.1). Classification (NCBI taxonomy): domain Eukaryota; kingdom Viridiplantae; phylum Streptophyta; class Pinopsida; order Pinales; family Pinaceae; genus Picea; species Picea engelmannii. Next base: position 604,657 of record ML777445.1, on the reverse strand, counting down.
CTGAACACCTCTTTCATGAATACCTGGGCGATATCTATCACCTTGCAAGTCGATTTGACGGGGATGAAATGAATAGACTTGCTCAGTTTATCTACCACCACCATAATGGCATCATTTTGTTTGGTTGAAGTTGGTAATCCAATGATAAAATCCATGGAGATGGTTTCCCATTTCCATTCTGGGATGGGTAAAGGGTGTAGTAGTCCTGCTGGGTGTCGATGTTCCGCTTTAACCTGTTGGCATTCTATGCATTGGGACAAATATTTGGCTATGTCCTTTTTCAATCCAGGCCAATAAAATTGTTTCTGGGTGGCAGTAATCATTTTCTGGTATCCTGGGTGACCAGTGTAGGGTCTTTTATGTAGTTCATCCATGATGAACCTCTTCAAGTCGTCACAATTGGGAATGTACAGTCTATCTATGTAGGTGAGAAGACCTCCTTCGGTCATCTGATAGCCTTCGTATTTTTCTCCAGCGGGTTCTTGCTGTAGGTACAGGGTCACATTTCAGACGAAAGGATCTGTTTCTTGTGCCTTTTTTACTCTGTTCTTGACATCTGTCTCGCAGGTACTCATCGTTGCCAAGTGAATTGTTCTCATGCTTCTGTTGAGGGCATCGGCCACCCTATTTTCCTTCCCTTTAATGTGTTTGATTTCAAAATCAAATTCGCTAAGGAGGGTCATCCATCTAGCTTGTCTAGCATTGAGCTTTGGTTGGTCGAACAAATACCGTAATCCACAGTGATCTGTCATAAGCACAAATTTTCTTACCAAGAGGTAATGCCTCGACATTTTTAAGGCATGCACTATGGCAGCTAGTTCTAGATCATCAGTCACATAGTTGACCTCATGTTCATTCAATTTTCGGGATTCATAACAGATTACCTTTCCTTCCTGCATAAGGACTCCTCTGAGCCCTTCCTTACAGGCATCCGTGCACACAAGGAAGTCAGCTTCTGGGTCAACGATTTTCAACACAGGTGCATGGGTTAGTAGATGTTTCAAGGTTTGAAATCTTTCTTCACATTGTTGTGTCCACATAAATTTTGTTCCCTTCTTCTGGAGGGAAGTGATTGGACAACCAATATTGGAGAAATCTTTTATAAATCTTCTATAGTATCCCACCAATACCATAAAGGATCTAATGTCTGAGACATCCTTTGGGGTAGGCCATTCCATAATAGACCTGATCTTGTTAGGATCTACCGCCACCCCTTCCTCGGACAGAACTTGTTCCAAGTAATGTATTTGCTTCTGAAAGAAGTCACACTTGTTGAATTTAGCATAGAGCTGATGCTCTCTTAGCACTTGCAGCACAAGTCTAAGATGCTCTTCATGTTATTCTCTATTCTTAGAGTAGATTAAAATGTCATCAATAAAAACTAGTACAAATTTATCTAGAAATTTACTGAGTACAATGTTCATTAAGCACATGAAAGTGGCAGGGGCATTGATTAACCCAAATGGCACTACCACAAACTCATAATGACCATACCGTGTCCGGAAAGCGGTCTTATGGATGTCTTCGCCCTTGATTCGGACTTGATGGTATCCTGACCTCAAGTCAATATTTGATAAAATAGTCGCTCCTCCTAACTGATCGAATAGATCATCAATCCTGGGTAAGGGGTACTTGTTCTTGATGGTTACTTTATTGAGTTGTCTATAATCGATACACAGTCTAAGGGTGCCATCCTTCTTTTTCACAAACAGGACTGGTGCTCCCCATGGGGACATGCTAGGTCAAATATAACCCTTATCCATCATTTCTTTCAATTGCAATTTGAGTTCCACTAACTTAGGTGTGCTCATTCGGTAGGGTGTCCTAGACACTGGCACCGCTCCTGGAGTGAGTTCTATCAAGAAGTCAATGTCTCTTCTCGGAGGTAGACCCGGTACCTCTTCCGAAAATACATCTCTGTATTCTTTCAGGATAGGGTGATCATCGAGGCTTGGTTTAGCGCCTTCGATTGTTTTTAGTACCTATATTGCATATAGGGGACATCCCTTTCGGCAATAATTTCTCATTTGCAGGGCTGATATTCGCCTCACCGAGACCGGTTTTCGGATCCCTTGGAGGGTTATCATTTTTCCTTCTTTGCTCACACATTCTAAGGTTTTATGGTAACAGTCCAATTTGGCTTTATGGGCAGCCAACCAGTCCATACCGATCAACATATCATACGATCCCAGGGGCAATACATTAAGGGTTGCTTGGGTGGGGAATTCACCCATCATGAATCAACAAGCTCGTATGACCTCTACTACCTTTCTTTTGGTGCCAGTGGCTAACTGTATCAACCATGGTTTAGTTTGCTTCTGTGGCAGTAGTTTACACTTATCAATAGCTCTAGGGGATATATAACTCAAATTTGAACCAGGGTCAATCAAAACAGAAACCAGATGGTTGGAAATCATACCTTCTATTTCCACCACTGAAGCTTGGTGGTCAGCTTGGTTATTATCCAAGGCTGCATAAATCTGCGGTACACTCCTTGCCACATCATTGACTGTGGTATCTTCCTGCATGTTATAATTTTTCCAACTGTTCTGTTGTCGGTGTGGACAGTCTCTTAGGAGATGCTCTTCTCCACAACCCCAACATTTCAAAGGTTCTTTCTTTGGGTTATTAGTCTTTACTGGTATAGGTCCAGAAGTTTTATTTCTGTCCACCGAGGGAAAGTTCTACTGGAGTACACTCCGGGTTGGGTAGTTCATTCTGGGGTTCGTTTTGTAGTTTTTAAATCCTGAGGATTTGCTCCCCTTTTTCTGAAATCTCGAACCACTCTTTTGTTTCCAGTCTCCACGAGACTCTGCCCGATGTCCATATTGTTCATGACAATATGTTGCCTTTCGTATAGTGTCTTCTAATGTCTTTGGCTCGTCGAATTCAATTCGGTTCTGGTATTCTTTGGGTAACCCACTGATGAAGCGTTGTGTCTTCGCCTTCTCTACCTTGATGTAGGGTACATATCTCAGTAAGTCGAGGAATTTGTTGACATACTCCTCCATAGTAAGTTGTCCCAGTTTGAGTTCATAAAACTCTTTAGCCTTCTCGTCGAAATACCTTTCCGACAAATATTTCTTCCGAAAGTACTTCTCAAACTGTTTCCAAGACAAGTCCTCCTCGCGGACCCCTTCATATTCTTAAGGTCTTCCCACCAGATGGAAACTTTTCCGTTCGGATTGAAAGTGGCCACTCAGGCCTTCAAGTTCTCTGAAAAATCATGGACTCTGAAATATTTCTTCAGTCCAAGTAGCCAGGCCTCGGCTTCCTCTCCCTTCTTTATCTCACCGTCGAAGGAGGGAGGTTTGGCCTTCCTGAATTCCTCAAATTTATGACTCTTGGAAGTCTTTTGCTTCTTCTATTTTCTGTGAGAATAGGAACTGGTCCTGCTGCTGGAAGAGCCTTCTGAATCACCAACTTCCTTCTCAGTTGAATCGTCTGGCACTGGTCCTTTACCTCTGGGGTGGACCTTTCTTGATATGCTTCTCTCAGTATGGCCATTGACACGACCATGATTCTGCATCTCAGGTTCATGTTGCATTTGTTGTTGTAGGTCGGATAAGATCTGCAGTAGAACTGCATTAATTTCGGTTTGCTTTTCTTGTTCTTTCATCATCCTTTCATTATCGGCCTTACAGCTTTGCAATTCAACCATGAGACTCCTCACAGTTTCGGCTAGGTCTGGAGGGGTTCCTATTGCTCTTCTTTCGTCAGACTCTTTGTCTCTGTTGTGCGAGCCTTCTCCCACCTCTTGGTGAGTCACCATGCTCTGCATCTGTAGATTCCCACGGTTGATCGTCCGCTTGACAGAAAAGACAAACATCGGTTATTAGTCAAGATTTAAATTCATTTTCATAATTTGCGCATAAATTCATAACTCTTTCACATGCATACACAGTCATGTTCTCATTTTCCAAGTTTTTAATCCTAGATAAGAGAGTTAAGTCAGGGGGTTACTCCTTGTAGGAGTGCTTCAAATGGAGTTTACGCGCGACTCGTGCATGAGCCCAATCAGGCCGAGTGTTGTAACCATGCTCTGATACCACTTTGTAACACACCCACTACCTACAATCAAATTTTTCGTTGATTTCTCAACAATGAGAATCCCCGAAGCTCGCAGCAGGGAAAGGCCAATCCCGATCTACAGGTCCTTATTTCCCTGTCACGGCCTCTTCTTCATGCGTCTGTGACATTTCCTTGATGATAGCTTCAGGTTTCAGAGTTTCGTGATTCCTGACGACAAAATTTCCTATCCTCTCGAACTCCCGACCTCCGATGAGCAATTTTACCGATACGTGCCCTTTACGCATTAGCGCTCCTGGCTATGCTCTGGTCCATGTGACGGTTAATTCATAAGACCGCAGCCTTACCTTCTCATCGGGTTTTCGGACTTTTCAATGTTGAAATACATTCGTCCTCAGGATTCGCGATCCCTCGAATCCCGACGTGCTCTTTATGCACTAGCTCTCCTGGATAGGCTCCTGGCCCATATGACCGTTATCCCCGTCACCGCAGTCTTACTGCTCGTCGGAGTTTCGAGATTTTAAGTGCCGCAATACATTGGCCCACGGGATTCCTGATTCTTCAAGTCCAGACACGCTCCAGCTTTCGTTAGCTCTCCGGGCTAGACCTCTAGCCCACGTGACCACTATTCCACAAGACCGCAGCCTTCTCTCCCATCGAGGTTTTGAACATCGCAATGTCAAAATGCATAAACATCTTGTCCTCGGAATCCCGATATCCCGATAGGACATTAGTTTCCGCTAGTCCCCTGGGCCAGACCTTATGGGTCCATACGACCGCTCTCATAAGACCGCAGCCTTATATCCTCCTATCGGAGTTTCGAAATTTCAAGTGTCAAAATGCACTTGTCCTCAGGATTCGCGATCCCTCGAATCCCAATGCGCCTTTCACGCGTTAGCCCTCCCGGCTAAGCCCTGGTCCATGCGACCACCTCTCGTATGACCGCAGCCATATACTTCTGTCGGGATTCCTCCTATCGGGGTTTTGACACTTGTGATGTCCCAACAACTTGGTGCACCAATCCCCGATTCCTGACACGCTCCTCTGCTTCCTTAGCTTTCCGGGCTAAGTCTTTAGTCCACGTGACCAATGTCCCCGTGACCACAACCTTACCTCTCATCGGGGTTTCGGATTTCGGAGTTTCACCATGTATGGACTTCTCGTCCCCGTGATTCTCGATTCTCCGAATCCCGACTGACTGACAGCTGGCTCCCACTTATCGGAGTTTCGCGGTTCGCGATTCCAAAATGCATAAACACTTTGTCACCAGGATCCTCGATATCCCGATGACCCAAACATCGATCAACAACTTCATGTCGGGCCTTTCCCCGATGGCGTCGATTGCTGCTACGCGTCCTCCTCAAGATGGACGGTTCTGATCTCTCCGGGATTTCGAGACTTGAGACATCCCGATTCCTTCGACCTCAAGAACTCCGATTTCCCGAATGTCGATATCCCGATGAAGGTCGGGAAGTCTGCCTGGTGTGAGAAGGGTTAAACTTCATGCACCTCCTATCCGATCTGACGACTGACGGGTAAATGGGCCAAGATCTAACGGTCTAGATCCATTCTTCCCACGCACACTCCAGAGACTAAACTCCGAGCATCTTAAACCAACCCAACGGCTGACGAGATTTCTGAATGAGATCCAACGGCCCAGATTGTCGCACCCTGCGCATTCTTCCACTACTTCGTGGATGTGAAAAGATCAATGGTTCAAATGTTCTCCTGGGCCTTGGGATCTACGATCCCGATTTTCTCGATGTTCACGAAGATAGAGGGAAAGAGGGGCAAGGTATGTAATTCCCTTGTTACATTCGTCAACCTAATGGTCGTGAATGGCTATGGGTCATCCGACGAGATCTCGTTCGTCGATTTGTTACTTATCCCTACACTACTATCTCGGAACCTTAAGAGGGTCATTCCTCCTCGTACATGGTTATTAAGACTTGCCCATTCAAGTCCCTTTTCCAGGTTCTTGGAAAACCTTTCTAAGAAGGGAAACTCCGTGAAGAGTCCTATTCCGGGGCCTTCCTGGAAACAGGCAAAGGGAACAAACTCCCGAGGATGGACTGGAAATCTGACTTAATTCAACTCATGCATAACTAAATCCATTTATTAGTGTAAGCCATGCGGGGACTTCCTATTATAAGCATATATCTATTATCTCTTATCAAAACACTGCACAGACATTCTTATACTGTAATCGTTCATAATTTCACAGTTCTACGAGCATATATATCAGTATATGAATTTAAAGACGCAATATGTAAAACATTTATCAGAAATATCACCAGAAGTGGGTACAACTACTGAGAGGGGTGCTCGTTTCCACCCAACCGTAGGCTCAGTGACTCCCGACGGATTTACCACTAGCCACCCCCGAGCTGAGACCACGATGCTGTTGAGACTGCGTCTCTCTATCTGCCAGTGACCAGGAGCGAAGGTTGCAATCCTACCTCTTTGCTATCACTCACTCTGCGTAATGCCAGAGTTCCCCTCACGTCTGCCCCTCGCCATCGCTTCTGCCATACACCTTATCCTCTTGCGAGGTTGCGTGTGGCACGATTACCCTCACGCCGATCAGGCCTGAAGGCTCTACGGATGGGCGGTTCACCATCCCACCCTTCATCAAGCCGCCCGCCTACCAGCCTGCAAGACATTAAATTTGGGGCCAACGAGCAACTTTTGGTTCTCCGGACCAGTGGAGTCTAAAAACGGTATTAATTCTCGGTGGAAGTTAATGCCACCTTTCCAGGTGCCTTCCATCGCCATCGTGGTCTCTTTTTCTGCACATCCCCTCTCAACAGTCCTGCAATAAATTCAAAATGTTATTCACATTCATTGACCTCTTCCTCAAGGTCCATTTACATCACATATTCATATTTATGAGTTTGCCATAATTCTTGGCCAGTCCAGTTATATTTACAAACTGGGGGAAACAGAGTGTTACAGTGGATATCTGTTGTCATTCTTTTTTATGGTTATGCTATTCAACTGGCACTGATCAATACACAGGAGCAAGGTGCCATTCTTCCTAACAAAAGATGACTAGTACACCAAGAAGGATATTCTACCTTATCTTGCTTTAAACTTCATAATTTTTATCGCAAGTACCAATAAGCATTACCTTTGTTTTATTTATATTAACTTTGCAGAGTCTCACAATGGGCAATGGTCCTCTTATCTATGTTGGTAAGATCATCTCAAACTTCCACCTTCAACCATTTACCATTCAAGCACAAGATCCTTATTACCTTGCAGCCCGGTGAAATGTGCGCTCTCTTCACTCATTAGGGCATAATTCGCACCTCTCACAGAAAAATATAGTCCCCTGCAGCTTGTCTAGCTGTGCAGCCTGCTCACTCACTGGCACACAGCCTGCAAGTAGCTTTGAACCTTTTCCAGTAACAGCAGCAGGTCTTGAGCATAGAGGATTATAATACCTCGTGGCCCTTTACAAACTTTTTTTTAAAGTTCAGAGCTGTTTTAGTTAATTACATCATCTAGTTGTTTTCATTCATATGAAATACTGTTTGATTGCAAAATAGCAGAAAAACAAAATTGAAACTCAATTTGAGATATAAAACAATCGAGCAGTCAAATTATTATGGAAATATCATTGAAATATGGAATTATTATGGAAATATCAAGCAGTTTTTGGTGTCTGAGTATGATTTTATGGAAATATCATGTAATCCATATAGTGTCACACTTAACACTCGCTCGATGGCAACATACATCAGAGATGGCATCTAACATTAAGTTGGCCTTATTCAACGCCTGCCTTTAGGGCCACGTTCGTTCGATAGATAATACTAATCAAAGTAATATATGATGAGC
>ML777445.1:577909-591492 GCA_009831015.1 Picea engelmannii | reverse complement strand
TTCTCTCTCGCTCACTCTCTTTACCCCCCTCTCTCACTCTACCCCTCCCTCTATCTTCCCCTATTTATATGACCTCTCTTTCTCCTCCCTCTATATTCCCCTATTTCTATGACCTCTCTCTCTCTCTCAATTGTTTTCTCACTTTCTTTAAGTCTCCCCTTGTCCCTTTCTCTCCCTCCTTCACGCATCTCCACCTCTTTCCCTTTGTCTCTCCTCCACTCCTCCCCCTCTCTCTCTCTCTCTCTCCTACATTTACCCCTCTCTCCCTCTGTAACACCCATCCATGATGTTAAACAATTAATATTTCATTAAATACATACACAATAACAACTTTGTTTTAGCATAAATTTCATTGATTTTCATTTACACAATTCTTCTACATTTGCTCAATGATAAATCTAGATAACATGATGGAATAAGTAATATGTTAACTCCATGATTTACAATTTAAAACAAAAGTATATACAAAATATCAATAACCAAATACCACAGAAAAATACCTCCTCCTTAGCTTGTTGAAGCTCATCTGTTGTAATGTAGTCCTGGGTGCTTCCAAACATTCTTTTCCCGCTTGACCAGAGTGAAACAACGGAATCCTCCCAGCCAACTAGGATCCTAGCCGGCTTCCTAGCTCCAAGAAACCTTTCCCCTCTGTGCCCGTGACTCCAAGAACAACAAAGCACAAATGCTCAAAGAAAACCATCATAAGAAATATATCTTCCAAATATTTCACAATCTCTCATCATGTTCAAACCTCCCAATCCTCCCTTTCCTGTCCTCCATATTTATCAAGTTTCCATACACCCTTCCCCAAGTCTCCTCAACCACCCTCATTATTATCCATCAACCTCCCTTATTTAGATTTTTTGGAAAAGATTAAAATAAAACTAAATATAAATGACTTGCATTAAACAACAATAAATAAAATGAAAAGTTTTTCTTCTCATGCTAGCTAATAAATGTAATTTGACAATTTTCCCCAAAAGGTACATAACACCCCACTATGATCATTTAATTCATCATACCCACCATCTATCAAAGTCAATAAGGTATTTAATACTTCTGGATATTTTGTATGCAATATAATTTACATATTCAATAAACATTCAATTAAATAGTTAATAATTTACTTTAATAATTAATACATTAATTAATTGTAGTAGTGTACATGGGTAGGGTATGTGTGCATAGCTAGCGGACACATATCTCATGTATGTAATACCGATAAACAATCATTGTCTCTAGTGCATAGTTCCTATATAATCACCAAGACATGTAGGACAACAAATCAAGTAATGCATCATTTAATAATCTTAACAAACAAAATTACACCAATTCATGAATAACTCATTATCACACTTAAAATATCAATAGGAAATCAAAGAGGGTTTAAACATGGTAGGATCCAAGTGAGTAAACAATAGTGGAATCTTTAATCCCCAATCAATATTCTCAACTAACATCGAAGCATCCTTCCTTCCTAACCTACTTCCATCTTCCATCCTATCATTTTCTTTGTTGGACTAAGCTGGAGCATCAACTATATTGACCTAACTCCAGATAGAACCCATAAGCGGAAATGTCATACATCTCGACCAAGCTTCCCCAACAAGCAACTGCCAGTCACCATCACACGTTTAGGGGAGGGTGACTTCACACAACCCTCCTATGACTCTAGGTTTTGGAGGATAAACAATGGGAAATACCTCCACCCCTCCTCATTGAAATAGGGTCAACACAACTAGCATTCATCATCACACATCTAGGGGAGCGTGACTTCACACAACCCTCCGACGACTCTAGGTTTCAGAGGATAAACGGTGGGAAATACTTCCACCCCTCCTTATAGAACTAGGGTCAACACCCTACATCAATCCCTATTGTGCAACTATTGTTCTTAGAGTCACGTCATCAAACAACCACTCTAGGCAAGTTGTGTGTCCTGCCAAAACCACACTTACCACAAATCATAACAATATTTTGAATCATAAATTAAACAATAAGTACAACTTATAACATGTGTTATATTCTCAATGTTTACAACATCCAAGTTACCTCATCACGATATTCATTTGGCTATCACATATCTCATCAACCTGTAGGTTAGTTCACCAATAACTCATATCTATGCAGATACATCACAATATATAAGAATCCATAATTTGCATTGATGTTTAATTAATAAATGTATGTTTATTTACATCATGTATTGCATCTATTATACCTTCACACCATAGCTTGTACTGGTATCCATGTATCAAACTTCCCCATTTTAATTTTCATGTTTAAACAATCAGATAACTATCTTTGTCATGAGCATATATCATGTAACAAATAAGTAGGTATAGATGTGCACATCCCAATGTCTAACTCAATCTAATTGATTCCAAACAAATGCTAAGCGTTGAATTACTAAGATGAGTAAACAACAATGTTCTAAATGCCTAAGGCCAAAATATGGGGTGCTACATACACCCACCCTTCATAAAACTTCGTCTCGAAGTTATTGTCAGAATGCAAGGTAATCATAATGTGTGGTATCTACATCTCCCTAGTGTTATCTTTTTTATTTATTTATTTCATTATTTTAACATCTTGCATACTATTGTTCTTTACCTTACATTAGTATTTAGCAACGTGAATAACAATTATCAAGTCATCTCACCTCTACAATAACATAACTATATCAATAATTTAAATTATATTTAAGCACCTTTTAATTAATCCCTCTCATCTTAGTTATTTGAACAATCAATGTACCTTTAAATCGTAAATTTTTCAGTATAATAGCCACCAGAATTTAATGTCTTTCTGTTGAGTAAGTTTATTCGATAATTGGATTTCTTCACACTATCCTATAAATCTTTCAATAATGAATACAACTCGTTTATCTCACCATTCTAACCCATACCTCAAATTGTCACTACTTCGATGTTTGGCCTAAGATCATAAAGGGATTCCAACACTCTTAGCCTTATATTTTACTCCAGTAATATTTATAGTTATTATTCCATAATATTTGTTGTTACTATTCCATTTCAAAATAAAAATAAAATAAAATAATAATAAAAGAAATTGTTATTCACTTTTCATTGAATACTCTAGCATAGGATGGTAGTCTAAAAATACCTAATAGGATTATCCATAATTGCCAATGGAATGTAGAACATGCTTCTCAAAATTAAAGGTTGTCTACCATACTCTTTGAAATGTCTGTATCACATGTGGTACATACAATCTTGCCTTTGTTATTCATCTAGGCAATAACTAAACAAACCATCCTAACAGTTTTCTTTTATATAACATTTATATATATTTAGTTGAACTTTACATAACAAATTAATCTCCTTAACTCTAGATTTTCTCAATATTTTTAATAATATAAATAATATTGTTTAATATTGTTGTCCCATCGTTGAGTAACCCAATAACACTATACATAATTGTATCATATGTTCTATATGTTTGGTTAATATAATAATTTTTTTTTTTTTTAATCCTTCAAAAATTAAAAAAAATGTAATCTCTTGTGTCATGACTCTAGTCTTCTCTATTGGATCTTTTTAAAGTTTAATCACTTATTGTGATATGACTTAAGCATTTAAAGTTTAATCTCTTATCATGATATGATTTAAGCAATTAACTAAATCAAACATATTGTTTATTTATTGTTTAAAACAAAACACTATCCTACTTAATGACATAGTCATTAATTGATAAGTGACAACTATGATTATAATTGGTGTTGTCAAACCAATTTCATGAAGGATACATAATGGTTAACTTTCACTCATGCACATATACTCTTTGATTGCATTATAAACAAATCATTAAATTGTTCTTAACAACATTGTCAGTCCTTCCCTCAACCAACCAACCACTTGTGATTTGGATTTTCGGTATAGCTGTAGGGAATTAGGTTTACTTCCTCCTATATATATATATATATATATATATATATATACCCCCCAAAATAACAAATCATTCAATACCAATAAACCTTTACATTCAACCTGCGTGCCCCTCTCTCTTGTCTATGCCAAATTCACAATGGTAATCAGGGGGCTTATAATGGTCAAATCAACAACAATAGTGGGGAAGTGTGGACATGCGATGGAAAGATAATGGGGCTTCGTTGATCATCAGCCCGCGTCTTTATTAACATGATAGACATCTTGGGTGGAGGAATATAGAGGACGGTAGATAAGTGGATTGGCGGGTGGATGAGAACAAAGTTATTACACTCTGGCCAAGATGCCTGGAAATGAGCTCATGGGATGCATTCCTCTTAATGAGTACAACTGGTAAGCAAGGGTGATAGGTGATTGATGGATCAAACTTCCAGCCTTTGGTCACACATTGGACATTTCCCACTAAACCCACACACTCATCCAAAAACAAGCATGCCCTTACTAATATTTTTTATTTTTTTTTACAAGTTCAAGACAAACATCTTCACAAATTAGATCATTTATGAACGAATTCAATAGGAGATACATCATATATCATAAATTTCATCATTCATTGAAATTTATTGAGGGAATCCTAAAAGATCTTCTACAAAGATTTTCCACAAACAAGCAACTACTATATATATATAGCTATGACAGTAAGTAAATTGGTCTTATTGTAGCATTGGGAAGAACAATCTCTGACTCAAGGAGGAAAACAACATTAATATTAATAGAAATTAAAGATTTGCGTAGAGAGACGTGTTGAGGTGTGGTTTATGACAGAACTGGACATATTGGTGTGTAATTAAATGAACATTAAATATATGTAGACGAGAGTTATTGTTTCAAGTGGTGAGATTTCAGATTTCTGGGGGGTGTAATCAACACCATCCCGACGATGACCGCGTATGGGAGAATGGCCACTGTCCATTTGTAAAGGAGTTCAATGTGACTGTCTTGGGGTTTGTAGTGAGCGCGATGTTCATTATTTTCGTTTGCATACGACTTCTCTGTGCCAGGCTGCAACTCAGAGATCCAAGAACAAGGAGACTTTAGCCATCAATAATCCAAACAGATCTCTTGAGATAGCATAGTAGGATAGACAAGTTTGAAAAGGTGCCCTCAACTATAAATTTCACATGATATGCATTCTACTAGTAATCATTGAGAAGCAACCTAGTCAATATACATAGATAGTAGGTACAATATGCGTTACCTACTGAAATTTACAATTGCTTTTGCAGTAACAGGTCATACCTTCCTTTTTGTCTGATTATAATTTTGAAAAAACGTGTAGATGAATAAAAGAAGCTCGTCATTTGCATCACTCCAAAATGAAACATGGAAAATTAGGTTCCCAAGGCGTTTCAGGATCTTACTCCAACTCCTAGTACATCTACCATCTATAACCTGGAACCATGTCCTAGCGTTTGCAGAAGTGATGTGAACCATGGAATATTAATAGGGACAATCATCCCAACAACGGGACTAAAAGTGGAAGTGATCCTACTCCAATAAAATAAACAAGAGATCAATGGAGTGAAATCAAATAGGGCTAGGTAGATTTCCTAGTATCTTGTTCAATCTGAAACTTGAATGATCTACACCCAATAATAAATATAGATGCTAAACCTAACTCTAGATCCCTTGAACTTGTGAAAAATGAGATCTCGGACTCAATTAATACATAGTACAAAATGAAATGTGACACCCAAGGGAAAGAACTAAAACCTTATTGTATTTGTTGAGAATACAATAAACTGGGTCCTAATATAATTAAGTTGAACATGGAAGCTTCAATCAAGTGGTTCAACTAAATTTCAGTAAATAATCAAATCTAATCTCACTATCAACACTGATCAGCTTGAACTAGGAAATATCTTAAAGGCTATGAAGAATGTTACTAATCCAACACAAATAAATAAAAAAGCCTGAAAACATTTAAATGTGTAAAATATAATGTTTGATGTAAAACAAATATTTTACTATGAATTCATATAGGTTTTGTCAAATGTAGAATATATTGACTTCAAAACATGGACAAATTGGTCAGTGGTTTAGAGATTTTTTTCCATTTGACAGATTTAATTTCTAGAAGAGTAGGGTAAAGTTTAACGAGTTGGTGATATAATTGGAATTGACCACGTTGAAAGAGTATAAAAGTTAAAATAGGCAATGCAGGATGGTTTTAACATGAATTTAACTGCAATTCACCAAAATTAAAATTTAACCATACAGATCCTACTGATCTTTTATAATTAAAATCAATCCAAACCTGGATCATAGGCTTTCCGAGAATCTCGACCAAGGGTTTGCCTTCAAAATGGGTAGAACGGAAGCAGGCGGGAATAACTCCGACGACTCGGTTGTGGGCACGATTCGATCCGGCGACCAGGCGAAATCCAACAGTAGCATCTACCACGGCTACTCCTGCTAGTAAACCGTGTAAGATCCAAAACTTGCATTGACCTGAACTAGAAGTTGGTTCCGATATTTTTCACTATACTGATTTTTTTTCTACTGTTGCTTCTGCGATTTTTCTTGTTATAGATATGGCTTTTCTGTGTGCTAAGAAATCAGATTTGAGAATCATATTTTTATTGTTATTGTGGAAGGAGTATATGATATGCACCGGTTTAATGTGTTCAGAATCATGACACACAGTGGATGTTTTAAAAAAAAATGTTCAGTGAGCATTCAGACTCGAGTGTAACTCTTCAAATGAGTGTTGAATCTTCAAAGTTTCGTTATGGTGAGAATTATGGAGAGAAGTAAATGGGATGGAACCGGTTGAGGTGGTTGCATTTCCAATCATAAAGCATAACAATGAAGTTTTTGTCTCTAGAGAAAATGCTATATGTACAATATGCCTAGGATAATACGAAGAGAAGGACATATTGCGGGTCTTGCCTACCTGTGGCCATGCATTTCACATCAATTGTATTGATGTATGGTTACGAAAACACTCAACCCGTCCCATGTGTCGAGTATCTCTTTGAGGTTCTTATGGTAGAAGAACTGTAATTTGTCCATTTTTAAGCATATCAATCCAGCCAAGTTATAGTCCTAGAGTCATTTCTGAAATTCTGTTTGATCATTCTCAGCCTATTTTGACAGCAACAGAGGAACTCAATATAGAGACAGAAACCTTGGTCAAGAGAAATCTACAATCTCATTTGCTTCAGAGTAAAACCATTCTGAAAATGATTGTCATGGGACTGATGGATTTAATCCTAGAAGAGAAAACACCTTATACTACATCATAGAAAATAATTTTGGAGCTCGAGCTTTTTCCCATATGCAACTCAATAATGCAATAAATGATGGTACTCAATTTGAATATTAGGTTCTTTCTCAAAGTATGATTGATGAGATGTCTAGAGTTCATAGGTTAAGGCCTTGTAAGGGTTTAGAAAATGGAAACATGTCAGCTTCTAATTCAGATGAAATTCAAGGAAGGCAGGACTTCATTTCTTTGCAAATTGATTCTAGTGAAACCAAAGGGATTGTATCATCATCCCATGGTCAACAAATGAGGAATATTGGAAGTTCTGAATAGATTATTGAACTGTCTACTGGACTAGACAAATTTCATGGCGGTTTAACTACTTCAGGCATTATTGGAACTGATATGTCCTTGAATTTGGATGGGCCAGAGAGATTGGATGTCATTTCATCTACAGGTAATGCTGACAGAAATGAATCTTTGGGCAACGATTTGAACCTGATTTGTATTGAAGATGAAAAATATGCTCTTGAGAGAAATGTTCCTTCTTGTGAGAGGACAAATGAATATAGAAGCTTATTGGTTGTTCAATATGTAAGAAATGATGAATCTATTTTTACAACAAGCAAAGGAAGAAATTCTGATGATACTTCCGTTAATTTTAGAGAATAAATCAGAGTTTTCATCCTAAGAAGCTGCTCCAAAGAGAATGTAATGGTAACAGCATTTGCTTTGTACAAAGCTTAGATGGTGAGGCCAGTTTTGTGGGAAAGGGCTTCAAGAACACACTGTGAACAAGTTAAAGCTGAATTGTTGAACATGGAAGCTTCAATCAGGTGGTTCAACTAAATTTCAGTAAATAATCAAATCTAATCTCACTATCAACACTGATCAGCTTGAACCAAGAAACATCTTAAAGGCTACGAAGAATGTTACTAATCCAACACAAATAAATAAAAAAAGCCTGAAAACATTTAAATGTGTAAAATATAATGTTTGATGTAAAACAAATATTTTACTATGAATTCATATAGGTTTTGTCAAATGTAGAATATATTGACTTCAAAACATGGACAAATTGGTCATTCGTTTAGATATTTTTTTTCCATTTGACATATTTAATTTCTAGAAGAGCAATGTAAAGTTTAACGAGTTGGTGATATAATTGGAATTGACCATGTTAAAAGAGTATAAAAGTTAAAATAGGCAATGCAGGATGGTTTTAACATGAATTTAACTACAATTCGCCAAAATTGACATTTAACCATACAGATCCTACTGATATTTTATAATTAAAATCAATCCAAACCTGGATCATAGGCTTTCCGAGAATCTCGACCAAGGGTTTGCCTTCAAAACGGGTAGAACGGAAACAGGCGGGAATAACTCCGACGACTCGGTTGTGGGCACGATTCGATCCAACGACTAGGCAAAATCCAACAGTAGCAGCTACCACGGCTGCTCCCGCTAGTAAACCGTGTAAGATCCAAAACTTACATTGACCTGAACTAGAAGTTGGTTCCGATATTTTCACTATACTGATTTTTTTTCTACTTTTGCTTCTGTGATTTTTCTTGTTATAGATCTGGCTTTTCTATGTGCTAAGAAATCAGATTTGAGAATCATATTTTTATTGTTATTGTGGAAGGAGTATATGATATGGACCGGTTTAATGTGTTCAAAATCATGACACACAGTGGATGTTTTTAAAAAAAATGTTCAGTGAGCGTTCAGACTCGAGTGTAACTCTTCAAATGAGCGTTGAATCTTCAAAGTTTCGTTATGGAGAGAATTATGGAGAGAAGTAAATGGGATGGAACCGGTTGAGGTGGATGCATTTCCAATCATAAAGCATAACAATGAAGTTTTTGTCTCTAGAGAAAATGTTATATGTACAATATGCCTGGGATAATACGAAGAGAAGGACATATTGCGGGTCTTGCCTACCTGTGGCCATGCATTTCACATCAACTGTATTGATGTATGGTTACAGAAACACTCAACCCATCCCGTGTGTCGAGTATCTCTTTGAGGTTCTTAAGGTAGAAGAACTGTAATTTGTCCATTTTTAAGCATATCAATCCAGCCAAGTTATAGTCCTAGAGTCATTTCTGAAAGTCTGTTCGATAATTCTCAAGCCTATTTTGACAGCAACAGAGGAACTCAATATAGAGACAGAAACCTTGGTCAAGAGAAATCTACAATCTCATTTTCTTCAGAGTAAAACCATTCTGAAAATGATTGTCATGGGACTGATGTATTTAATCCTAGAAGAGAAAACACCTTATACTACATCATAGAAAACAATTTTGGAGCTCGGGCTTTTTCCCATATGCAACTCAATAATGCAATAAATGATGGTACTCAATTTGAATCTCAGGTTCTTTCTCAAAGTATGATTGATGAGATGTCTAGAGTGCATAGGTTAAGGCCTTGTAAGGGTTTAGAAAATGGAAACATGTCAGCTTGTAATTGAGATGAAATTCAAGGAAGGCAGGACTTCGTTTCTTTGCAAATTGATTCTAGTGAAACCAAAGGGACTGTATCATCATCCCATGGTCAACAAATGAGGAATATTGGAAGTTCTGAATAGATTATTGAACTGTCTACTGGACTAGACAAATTTCATGGCGATTTAACTACTTCATGCATTATTGGAACTGATATGTCCTTGAATTTGGATGGGCCAGATATATTGGATGTCATTTCATCTACAAGTAATGCTGATAGAAATGAATCTTTGGGCAGCGATTTGAACCTGTTTTGTATTGGAGATGAAAATATGCTCTTGAGAGAAATGTTCCTTCTTGTGAGAGGACAAATGAAGATAGAAGATTATTGGTTGTTCAATATGTAAGAAATGATGAATATAGTTTTACAACAAGCACAGGCAGAAATTATGATGATACTTCTGTTAAGTTTAGAGAATAAATAAGAGTTTTCATCCTAAGAAGATGCTCCAAAGAGAATGTAATGGTAACAACATGTGCTTTGTACAAATCTTAGATGGTGAGGCCACTTTTGTGGGAAAGGGCTTCAAGAACACACTGTGAACAAGTTAAAGATGAATTGTTGAATCTGAAGTATATTCTAGAAACAAAAATACATAAGTACTCTGGAGAGTATTGAATTTCAATATCGGAAGATAAACAAAGTATCATTATTGTCCAATGTTTAGGGGTACAAAAGATACCAGAATTACTTTATTTTGTGTTGCAATGGAGATGAAGGTTTAGAATTTGACTGTACAATAGTTTAGAAAACATATAAATGAAGATCGGGATAGTGGTATGAAACATAACCTGCTTGAGAAGCTTGCTTGATGTCGAAAGCATGGGATATAGTAGGTGAAGATGACTAGGAGACAGATATAACAGAAAAGGGCCCATTGGCCTTCAATATGTCAAGAGTAGGGCGAGTTAAGAGATTAATCTAAGTTTGTTGCATTTTCCCAGTGATTCCTAGAGGTTTCAAAATGAGATTTCCATTGCCACAGGATGGAAGAGTACTCGACCTCTTCTGAAAGAAACATAGATAAAGTTGGTTTGCATAATCATTAACAAGGGTATGGTATCACAAGTCTAAACAAGAGTTAATGGTGGTTTCCAACACTGATGATGTTCATATAAGTTTATGTAATAGCGAGTTAAACAACTAGTGCACACTGTTACTGAGATCATTCACTTAAGGCTAGTAGAAACTTCATAAAGACTTTTCTGATACCTAATGAATTGCTAAGGTGACTGCATTTGGAATACAGTAAGATAAGCTACATAGCAGAACTGATAACATAACTCTAGTGGTTGACTTTCTAGATAGGTTGGTATTGTTCTTGTAACAACCCAAATTGGATTGCAGATGAAAAAGACAAAATCCCAGTGTTGTGGGTGGTCAAGCCCAGGTTTTAGTTTTGAAACCGGGCTTTGATACCATATGTAACACCCATCCAGGATGTTAAACAATTAATATTTCATTAAGTACATACACAATAACAACTTTGTTTTAGCATAAATTTCATTGATTTTCATTTACACAATTCTTCTACATTTGCTCAATGATAAATCTAGATAACATGATGAAATAAGTAATATGATAACTCTATGATTTAGAACTTAAAACAAAAGTATATACAAAATATCAATAACCAAATACCACCAAAAAATGCCTCATCCTTAGCTTGTCAAAGCTTATCGATTGTAATGTAGTCATGGGTGCTGCCAAGCATTCTTTTCCCTCTTGCCCAGAGTGAAACAACGAAATCCTCCCAACAAACTAGGAGCCTAGCCGACTTCCTAGCTCCAAGAAACCTTTTGGTTTCTTGGCCCTCCGTGCCCGTGACTCCAAGAACAACAACGCACAAATGCTTAAAGAAAACCATCATAAGAAATATATTTTCCAAATATTTCACAACCTCTCATCATGCTCAAACCTCCCAATCCTCCCTTTCCTCATCACTTCTCCTCCCTATTTATCAAGTTTCCATACACCCTTCCCCAAGTCTCCTCAACCACCCTCATTATTATCCATCAACCTCCTTTATCTAGATTTTTGGGAAAAGATTAAAATAAAACTAAATATAAATGACTTGCATTAAACAACAATAAACAAAATGAAAAGTCTTTCTTCTCATGCTAGCTAATAAATGTAATTTGACAATTTTCCCCAAAAGGTACATAACACCCCACCATTCTCATTTAATTCATCATACCCACCATCTATCAAAGTCAATAAGGTATTTAATGCTTCTAGATATTTTGTATGCAATATAATTTACATATTCAATAAACATTCAATTAAATAGTTAATAATTTACTTTAATAATTAATACATTAACTAATTGTAGTAGTGTACATGGGTAGGGTATGTGTGCATAGCTAGCAGACACATATCTCATGTATGTACTAACGATAAACAATCATTGCCTCTAGTGCATAGTTCCTATATAATCACCAAGACATGTTGGACAACCGATCAAGTAATGCATCATTTAATAATCTTAACGAACAAAATTACACCAATTCATGAATAACTCATTATCACACTTAAAATATCAATAGGAAATCAAAGAGGGTTTAAACATGGTAGGAACCAAGTGAGTAAACAATAGTGGCATCTCTAATCCCCAATCAATATTCTCAACTAACATCGAAGCATCATTCCTTCCTAACCTACTTCCATCTTCCATCCTATCCTTTCCTCTATTGGAATAAGCTGGAGCGTCAACTATATTGACCTAACTCCAGATAGAACCCATAAGCGGAAGTGTCATACATCTCGACCAAGCTTCCCCAAAATACAACTAGCAGTCACCATCACACATCTAGGGGAGCGTGACTTCACACAACCCTCCCATGACTCTAGGTTTCGGAGAATAAGCAGTGGGAAATACCTCCACCCCTCCTCATAGAACTAGGGTCAACACAACTAGTAGTCGCCATCACACGTCTAGGGGAGCGTGACTTCACACAACCCTCCCACAACTCTAGGTTTCAGAGGATAAACGATGGGAAGTAACTTCACCCCTTCTTATAGAACTAGGGTAAACACCCTACATCAAGCCCTATTGTGCAACTATTGTTCTTAGAGTCATGTAATCAAACAACCACTCTAGGCAAGTTGTGTGTCCTGCCAAAACCACACTTACCACAAATCATAACAATATTTCGAATCATAAATTAAACAATAAGTACACCTTATAACATGTGTTATATTCGCGATGTTTACAACATCCAAGTTACCTCATCACTATATTCACTTGGCTATCACATATCTCATCAACCTGTAGGTTAGTTCACCAATAACTCATATCCATGCACATACATCACAATATATAAGAATCCATCATTTGTATTGATGTTTAATTAATAAATGTATGTTTATTTACATCATGTGTTGCATCTATTATACCTTCACACCATAGCTTGAACTGATATCCATGTATCAAACTTCCCCATTTTAATTTTCATGTTTAAACAATCAGAGAACTATCTTTGTCATGAACATATATCATGTAACAAATAACTAGGTATAGATGTGCACATCCCAATGTCTAACTCAGTCTAATTGATTCCAAACAAATGCTAAGCGTTGAATTACTAAGATGAGTAAACAACAATGGTGCAAATGCCTAAGTCCAAAATATGGGGTGCTACACCCCCTCACTCTCTCTTTATCTCTCCCTCTAAACCTCTATCTCTCTCACACAATATCAATCACTCTCTCTCTATGTCTCTCCTACATTTACCCCTCTCTCCCCACCACTCTCTATTTCTCTCTCCCTCTTTCTCTTCGTCCCAACCTCTATCTCTCTCTCTCACACTCTCACTCACCCTCTCTCTCCCCTTCTCTCACTCTACCTCTCTCTCCCTTCCCCTCTCCCCCCACTCTTTATCTCTCTCTCCCCA
>ML777445.1:508776-570797 GCA_009831015.1 Picea engelmannii | reverse complement strand
GACTCTACTGACGGATCCTTCCTTCTATGACAGTACTGTGCCTAACCCTTGGTGTCTGTCTCTGCCTACAGCCAATAGTTGCCCACCTCCTGTTCGGGGGCGTTGCTTCTTGTTGTCACTATGGTATGTCGGGTTGTCATGATTGTGGTTCGTCTTACCTGCGTCCTGTCGGTTCGAGTGTTGACTTAGAGTCGAGGGGGTTGTTTCTTCTACCCATGCGCACACACCTTTTAAAAAAAAAAAAAAATTCACCAGTTGACTGAGTAGATGTCCTTAGCCAGGAGGGTTGTTACAGAGATCCAAATTATCTCCGCCACCTTCTTGGAATTGTTCAATTCTAATAAAGTGTGAAGCATACCCGACTAACTGCATATGCGTGGTTAATTTTCTATCTAGGTCAAAACCTTCAAAAAGATTTGTTTCCTTCAAACCCATTTGTTCATGATGTTCTGCCAACTCATTTAGGTGAGTTATGTGTTTAACAATACAATCCCCAATTTTCCATGGTAGGGGTATAAATTGGTTTTTCCTTTTGTCATGGAATAAACAAGCCTAAGTTTTGTATTGTCTACATACTTATCCAACAAATAGTTTATATAATGTATAAAATGGTAAGAGGAAAGGTTTCTCCTTACTCCCAAATACTCTAATTACAGTGAATTCTTTGGACAACTCATAAATCCCTTTTCCAGTGAGGAAGGAAGTTGCTTCTAAAGATAGCCTTGATGTGATCTGTCCAAATATTAACCTTTTGAATTCTGAGATGAAATTGTTGTGGATTGGGTAAAAATTGTATTGGGCCTTATGTATGTACAAAATTGAATACCACGCATAAACTTTCTCTAACTTAAAATCCACATGTTTTGTGTGAGGTAAATCTTCAAAAACATGGTCATAAGCAATGGAGAAAATGAGGTAAGAGTCCATATAGAATTTATGGGTCTTTTGAGGTTATTCAATTGAAAATAAATTTCACTCGAAATGAGATAACCCCAATCGATCATAGATTTTTCATGCAAGGCATAATGCATAGCATATATGACATTTCTTGTTAAAAATATAGTAGATTCCAATCCGAGAATGCGAGCAAATAGCCAAGAAAATTCTCTGTATGGGTATTTTAGTACATTTACCTCAATTCTAGAAGTACCAAGGTTGCAGGTTGGATCTTCCAAATAGTTTCTCAACAGTATGTTCCCTCCCTTATGCTGCTTCAAAAATTCATCATCTTCGTTGCTCTTGAATCACATAGTTGGCGTAGGTAGTCGTAACATTTTAGAAAATGTTGAGGGAGCTAAAGAAATGGCTTGATGACCTTGCATTTGAATTATTCTTAGTTCATAAACAAATATGTCTGCACACCATTGAATTATCTCTTTCATATCAATTACTTCTGGAACACATTTTGGTAATGTGATTCTTGACGACCAAATTAGGTTCACCTTCTTCTCAATTGGAGGAATATTTTTGTAGTACTTGTATGCCTTGTACCACTGGATCTATTGATCTTCACGACCAAGAGTGTTCAATGTATCTCCAAAAAATACTTCCTTCTTCTTACTTGACATATTTTCTACTTTTTACAAAGGTGGAACTATTGTCGATACTTACAGGTTAACATTTTTATTTTATTTAAACTCCACTACGTACTTCCTTGGTAACTCAATCAGTTGTAGATCGTGCTTTAAATGCCACCAATTTTCATGGGACTTGGATTTATTGCGACCCTTAATCGATGCATTGATCATTAATAATGGTATTATGCTTTTACAATTGGTAGATGATGTGGAAAGAGTAATTAATTTGATGTGAAATGACGATGTGATGGAATGATAAACAAAAAGTGTTAAGTATGGAGGTGTAAAATTATTTATGGGAAATGTTATGGAAATGCAGACTTGTGGGGTTGTGAGGTTGCGAACTTAAATACTTGTGAAACAATCTTCGGGAAAGGGTGATAGTGACCGCATTGAGATTCACCAATATGGTTAAGTGTTGGGAGAAATGTGGACTTCGAGGGTTGCAGACCTATGATTCATAGAAAAGTGATGAGGAGTAAGGAGATTTGTTCCGTAATGAGAAATATCGCTAAGTATGAAAAGAAGTAAAAAGTGGAAAGTGGATGCAGATCTGGGGATTTGTGGAGGTGGAAACTTAGGAAAGTATTTAGGAATGGCACATGGGTCTACATCCGCATTGCTTGAATTTTGACTAAGTACCAAAATAAAATGGAAAAGGAAATGAAGTAAGAGTCTTGATGAGTGGGGGGTTGCATACCTGAGTAAGGAAAAAAATAAAATAATAAGCATTGTTATGCAGCTCCACATCTGCATCATTTGAAAAAACTATTAAGTATTTGGAGGTTTTTTTTATGTAAGACAAGAAAAGTAAATAAAAATAAGATAAGAAAAATGTAAAAGAAATCCTAAGAGTGGTTGAATGAAAATACTAGACCGGTTGAAAATATGGATCAATAATTAGGTACCTAATCATAGCCATGCTCTCAATGGGATAAAGGGAAAAGGATTGCTTCAATGATAAGGATAGGATAGGGTGTATTTCCTTTAATTTTGAGATTATAAGTTATAAAATTCTTTTGGATTTTCTATATCTTTCTCCAGGATTCTCTAGATACTGCATCACCAACCTTCACATCCATATAAGATAACCAAAGTGACAAGAGTCTCAAAGAGGAATTTTTTTTTATCCCAAGGCCATAGGTCCACCAATTTACATTTTTTTTTAAAGTCTATAACAAGATTTCCACCCTCCATCCATCCTTTTCTCAACGTTGTAGTTCCAATTAAGCTTTTGATGAATATTGATTTCAAGATATTTGTATGAAGACACTTCTTCCAATTTATTGTTGTCATATATGAAAGTATCATAGGCAATATTTTTGGATTTAATTATTGTAACCTTCATTTTATTAGTGTTGACAGTCGTACCCATGTTAGAGCATAGGTCCTTGAGAATTATTAGTTTCTTAATGAGGTCATAGGGACTCTTTTCCATAAGAATAATCTCATCAGTGTAAAGAAGAAGGATGATGACTATACTAGTGAGGGTCGGGCCCACATAACTTGCATCTTCCAAACAATCCTCTAATGTGTCAATGTAGATGCTAAAAAGGGTAGGGTAAAGGGGGAAACCTTGTTTGAATCTTATATTGTAGTTAATTTTTTCCGACCAACCCTCAATGTTTCTAAACTTGGAAACAAAATTCTCGTACAACCTTACTGCAACAACTCTTAACTCAAAAGGAACATTTATCTCTTCTAACATATTCCAAAGGTTTGTCTCAGGAACTATGTCAAAATATTTTCTAAAATCAATGAAACAACAAAGCATACTATTTTTATTATTGTGACACTCCTCTGAAATGATCCTAAGCGTAACAAGGTGGTCCATAGTTGAATGATAGCCTCTAAACCCAGCGTAGCCTTTAGCTCGTTTTTGTGGTTTTCTAGCCATATACTAATCTTATTTTCCAAAATAATTCCATATAGCTTCACTAAGATGGGGCTAATCATAGTGGTCCTATAATTAGAGGGATTGTTTTTATCTCCACTTTTAAAAATAGTTAAAATGAGGCTTTGACTTTGGGGTTTTGGGAATCCCTACTTGACTACTAAATTGAAGAGCTTATGTATGTGAGGGATGAGGATACGCCCTCCAATTTTTAAGATTTCATCTTGGTAGCCTTCGATGTCCCTTTCTTTCCCTTTTTCTAGTTGCTTAACCCCACACTTTATGTCTTCTATATTAAATACTTTATCCTCTATAGAAACATTTGGAATGTTTTCAACTACAATAAGGGATTCATAAAGATTTTTAAAGTAGGAATTTCAATCTGTCAAGGGAATCCTCTTATTTTCTTTAGTTTTACGGGTTAGAATTTTCCTTTAGATTTTTTTAGGATCTAGCTTAGATAGGTTCAAAAAATCTCTTGCTTTCTATTTATGTAGTGACTTTTTTCCCTTTTTAATTAAGGTTTTATATCTATTTACCTTATCATATTTTAAGGATTCATTAGAAGCATTCCTAATGGTTTTTTTTAGCAATTTTACACTTGTTATCATACAGGTGTAGGAGCATCTCAGTCATCCTAGAGATGACACGACAAAGATAGTTGTGGAGTTGTTACAACAATGATTAATTCTTGTAGGAAATAAATAGCAGCAGAATGAGATAGACTACGGGAAGTAATAACAGTGGTGCAAATTGAATGAATATTGTAGAGTGCGGGAGTGCAAGAGATGAAGCGCTACTACAAGATGGACATGTTTCTACAGTATTAGTAGAGGACATGTGTGTGAAAGGAGAACAAAATCTGCTACATAAGGAAAGGATGTTTTGATGAAGAGTTTGTTGTTGGTGGAAGCTGGAAGATCGCATGTAGGTGAAGAGTCATCGAGGAAAGGGTGAATCCAAAGCTAGAAGAGGAAAAGGCATGAGGAGTCTGCTAGAGAAATTGAAGAGAACATTTTTTAAAGGAATAAAACATAGCATTGAAGAGCTTGTAGGGGAGCTTGCATGGTGGCAAGAGGATAGATTGCATGAGATAGTGAGAGAGAGGTGCTTGAGGTTTCCAACCTGGAAAACCAATGGAGATTGTAATCTCATATTCGAACATGGAGCCATTGTATTGTAATCTATATGAATGAATAAAAAGGTATTTGATGTTTTATAGATTTAACCTTTATGTGCATGTGTGTGAATGGAATGATATATGATGTTATTTTTTGTTTTATTGGCATGACTATGTGAAAATTTAAATGTCATTTCTTGAATGAGTAAATTCCAGTAGAGAATAATTCCATATGATATTGTTGTGCAGGTTGCATGGGTATGTATAAGACCATGCTTGATTTGTGTTCCTCTATAGGTGTATGCGGGTTTGAGAGAGACTGTATAGTGTACTGATGGTTCACTACAATTGGGGTGATTGTATATCTTGATATGCTATGAGAGGAGAATGTATTTGCATGACTACATAAATGTTGTGGTTGTGACATTTTAATTATTGTTGTGAGCGCTCTTGGTCCAGTAACATTGAGAGTTCATGTATGAGTATAGAAGTTTTTTTGTATTCCAAATATTTTAGAGGTATGCATAAAAGAATGTTCCTTGGTTCAAAAATTAACCCTTGATTCAATACTGTGTGGTACAATCGAAGGGGATGATTCACTAAAGGTAGTATAGGGGGTTGTGAATAGAGGTTGTTTTGGAATGTATGATACCGTCATGAGTCTTGTATTGCAAAAGATGTTTTGCAGCATAGGCATGTTGCAGCAGACGACACATTAAAAATGAGGTGTGTTACAGAAGTAGGTTTCAATAGGAACCATGTTGCAGTAGGAGGCTATAACATGAGGTAGGTTGCAGAAGGATGTGTGTTGCAACGAAGGTGTGTCATAACAAAGATATGTTGCAGCAGGATGTGTGTTGCATCAAAGGTGTGTCATAACAAAGATGTGTTGCAACAGAGGCATCTCACAATAGAAGAGACGTGTTGCAGAAAAAGAGGTGTGTTGCAGAAGAGACGTGATTTAATAAGAGGCATGTTGCAACAGAGGCATGTTGCAGCCTAAGGAATGTGGTTGAAGATGTGTTGCAGCCACATGTGTAGGTGTGTTGCAGTAGAATTTGTGTTACAACAAAAGACATGTTGTAGCAAGAGGCAAGTTGCATTAAGTGAATGTGTCATAGAACAATTAATGTAGATTGTTGTTTTGTAGCATTTGTTTGTTGGGGATACATGGAAGAAAATGTGGATATGTGATATTTGAGGTACAACCTCAGAGTTTTTGGCATGATCATCTTGAAAAATCATGGAAATGTAGCAATGAGAAAGAATCATTTATGGAAGTTGTGATTCCAATTATGCACAAATCAATAAATGTTATGTTGCATATGTCTCTGATGGTAGGGGGTGGATTCTCTCTACCTAAAGTGGTATCATAGCATGGTTCATCTCTGGGATGGAACAATATGGAAGAGTATCAGATTTATTTACACTCCTGATATTTGTTTCTCGATAGTGTTCCTATGTAACCATAATAGCAAGAAGACTCGGGAGAATGTGGTTTCAGCTTGTGTTGTTTAAAGAAGAGGGTTTCTCTGTGAAGATGAATAGGTCAAGGAAGAGAAGAAACAAAGATTTGGAATGAAGAGGATAGAGTGGTAGAAAATATCATAGTAAATAATGAAGCTAAGAAGAAGAAGAAAGACAATAATGGAAATTTTCATGAAGCAAGTTCCAGAATGTTGTTGTTGAGAAGGAAGATGGACTCTAAAATAAATGCTACTAGAAATAGATGGTAGTTGTGGTGGCAGTTATTTATGACTATTATCTTGATATTAAAGAGGCATCATGGGTCATGAGAGTATTCTTATATGGAAGTTGTGGTGGTGTATATCCATGATTTTTATCTTGAGATGAAGACATAGTCACTGGAAATGAGTGAGTGCGGTAGTGAGAGGAATGCAATCAAAAGGTTTCTTGAATTGTAGACTGGGATCATATGTTCTTAGGAGCATGATAGTAGGAGAGAGAGTATTGTTCTTGGATGGTCACTGGAGGTTTTCAATCGACCTGAATTTAAGAGAAATGGAGATGAAAAGAGATGTAGAAAAGCATAGCAGTGGAACATTAGAGACACATATGGTTGTGTTGGATGTAATAAAGAAAAGGAAGGAGTGAAGATGGAGTTATTTATTTTCCCTTAACATATTCTTTTCTTTTTTATAGGAAGAAATAAATTTGTAGCTACAGATGGAAGTGGATGTGCTTGGTTGAAAAGAAAATGTAATCGAATATATATGTGCACGAAAAAGGAATTCCAAAGATTGCAAGAAATTACACGATCACGAAGGTTGCAGATGATGAAGATGTCTAAGAGAATGCCCAAGTAGAGGATGATGTCATGAAGATGAGTAACCTAGAAGGAAGTATAAATGAAGTTGTTCAGTTGAATATGGATGAATGCACAATTTGGAAGAGGAGGAATCTGATGAAGATGCTGCTAACAGAGAAAAGGAGAAGATTTCAAATCTCCTAAGGAAGAAGACATGTTACAGAATAATGTTATAAGAATTGAAGCTTGTTGAGGACCGAGCATGAAGGTGTTGTGTGAATAGGAAAGCATGTGAGCTATGTCTCTAGTAATTTTTCAAGAATGTGTATATGCTGACAAAATCGTTGACTGAGGTAGTCTGCATGTGGTTGTGAATTGATTCAAGGGAAGTGTAACATGGGAGTATGTGACTCCATGTTGTGTGGCTTTGAGCATGAGTGGTTGGTTGCATTGAAGGAACTTTGTACAATGCATGAGAAAGGGGAGTGGCATTTCTTGGATGGTACATGACACAGATAATTTTTTGTAGATGACGCATGGATGAAACACACTTGACTAATGCTTTTGGTAATGAAGGAAGAGAGATAGAGAAGGTAGCGGTTACATTGGAAGATGAGTTGCTGCAGAAATTTGACTATAGCAAGAATAAGAGAAAAAATTCTAGATCTCCCTGATAAGAGTATTGTTGTGGTGTTGAGGATGGATGTGTAGCCAAGGACAACAATTAGTTGAAACAAAGAATCTGCAACAGAGGAATATGTCTTGCATATTGAAGCATATAATATTGATGAGAATTGTAGAGTTGGGAGTGTGACAATGATGAAAGATGCATTGGATAGTTGTAGATGTAAGTTATTCACCTCCTAAGCATGATGGCATGCTTTCTTAAAACCTGGGGAGTTTGATGCTGGAGAATCTCAGTCATCCTGGAGATGAAAAGATGAAGACGCTTGTGGAGCTGTTAAAACAATGATTAAGTGTTGTAGGAAATAAATATCAACAAAATGAGACAGATTGAGGGAAGTAACAACAGTGGTGCAAATCGAATGAATACTGCAGACTGTGGTAGTGCATGAGATGGAACGTTGCTACATGATGTACATGTTTCTATAGTATGAGTAGAGGACATGTGTGTGAAAGAAGAACAAAAACTTCTACACAATGAAAGGATGTGTTGATGAAGAGTGTCATGTTGGTGGAAGGTCGCATGCAAGTGAAGAGTCATCTAGGAAAGGATGAATCCAAAGCTAGAAGAGGAAAAGGCGTGAGGATCCTACTAGAGAAACTAAAGTGAACAGTTTCTAAAGGAATAAAACATAGCACCAAAGATATTGTAGGGGAGATTTCATAGTGGCAAGAGGATAGACGGAGAAAGATAGTGAGAGAGAGGTGGTTGATTTTTCCATGGCCTCTATCCTAGAAATCCAATGGATATTGTATGCTCATATCCATCCATGGATTCATTCTATTGTAATATGTATGAATGAATAAAAATGGATTTTATTTTTTACAAATTTAACCTTTATGTGCATGTGTGTGAATGGAATCATGTATGATGTTATTTGTTGTGTTATTGGAATGACCATGTGCAAAGTTAAATTTCATTGCTTGAATGGGTAAATTCGAGTAGAGAATAGTTCCATATGATATTGTTGTGTAGGTTTCATGGGTATGTAGAAGACCATGCTTTATTTGTGTTCCTCTACAGGTGTATGTGGGTTTGAGAGAGATCGTACAGTGGACTGGTGGTTCATTGTAGTTGGGGTGGTTGTATAGCTTGATACGCTATGAGAGACAAATGTATTTGCATGACTATGGAAATTTTGTGGTTGTGAAATTTAAATTATGGTTGATTGATATTAGTGGGGATGAGCGATCTTGGTCCAAGAGCGTTGACAGTTTCTGTATGAGTACATATTTTTTTTTGTGTTCCATATATATTAGAGGTATGCATATGTGAATGTTCCTTGGTTGAAAAAGTAACCCTTGATTCAAAATTGTGTGGTACAATTGAAGGGGATTCTACATTGAAGGTAGCATAGGGGGTTTTGAATAGAGGTTGTTTTGGAATGTACGATATTGGCATGAGTCTAATGTTGCAACAGATGTGCATAATAGTAGAACATGTGTTGCAACAGAAGGAACATTGAAAAGGAGGTGTGTTGCATCAAGAGGATGCAACATGAAGCGTGTTGCAGTAGGAGGCATGTTGCAGTAGGATGTGTGTTGCAGCAAAGGTGTGTCACAGAAAATATGTGATGCAGTAGAGGTTTGTCACAACAGAAGATATGTGTTGCAGTAAAAGAGGTGTGTTGCAAAAAAGATGTTCTTTAACAAGAGGCATGTTGCAGCAGAAGGCATGTGGTTGAAGATGTGTTACAACCACATGTGTAGGTTTGTTGCAACATAATTCATGTTACAACATAAGACATGTTGCAGTAGGAGGTGAGTTGCAGCAAGTGAATGTGTCATAGACCGGTTAATATAGAGTGGTGTTCTATATAATATGTTTTTTGTTGTTACAGGGAAGAAAATGTAGATATGTGATAGTTGTGGTACAACCTTGGAGGTCGTGGCATTATCAAATTGGAAAATCAATGAAATGTAGCAATGAGAAAGAAGCGTTTATGGAAGTAGTGATTCCAATTATGCACAAATCAAGAAATGTTCCATTGCATATGTCTTTGATGGAAAGGGGTGGATTCTCTCTGCATCACATACCAAGGGTTAGCTATGCTATTTTCCCTTTTACATAGCACCTAGATAGAAAGTTTTTTAATAAAAGTAAAAATAATTGTCGTAAAATTCTAATAAAGACCTTCAATATGCTAAAGAGAATATTGATTTGAAAATTGCATTTGCCCCCAAACATCAAAAACATTGATTTGAAAAATTGAATTTGCATCCACACATCAAAAACAATTGTGATATCAATGAAATTGAGTATCTACTCTATTGAAATTATATCCTAAGAAACATTTTTTGTTAGAGTCGTGAATATTTATAATTATAACTTACCTTACATGTCATTTTATGGTTGGTTCCTGGTAAAATTTTGTAACGAGAAAAAACAAATCATCTAAAGTGTATATTCCTAGTAATAATTTGTATAGTTTTAATATATGCAACTCCTACAATAGATAGTAGTTTTATCTATCTTAACTGTCACTTCAAAATTTTGAAAAAATATATACTTTTATAATTACATTATTTAAAAAATGAATATTAAACCAAAAGAGATATGCTTGAACCTATTAGTATTTAAACTTCATATTTTTTTTTATCAAATACCAATATACAATGGAAAATGGTCTTCTCATCCATGTTGGTAAGATCATATCAAACTTTCACCTTGAACCATTCATCATTCAAGCACAATATCCTTATATGATACCCTGCAACTCGGTTAATTGTGCACTCTTTTCACTTATTTGGGCATAATTTTCACCTCATGTCACACATCTCACGAAAAAATATAGTCCCCTATAACCTCTCTAGTTGTGTAGCCTTCTCACTTACCGACACATAGCCTACAAGTAGATTTGAACCTTTTCCAATGACAACAATAGTGGTCTTGAGTATAGAGGATTATAATACCTCTTATCACTTTGCTAATTTTTTCAAGTCAAGAGGTGTTTTATACTTTTAGTTAATTATATCATGCAATTGTGTTAGTTCATATGAAATACCACGTGATTTCTAACTAGAATTAAAATAAAATTTAAACTCAATTTGAGATATTAAACAATTGAGCAGTCACATTATTAGTCTTGGGTGTTTGAGCATGATTTTATGAAATATCCCATAATCCATATAATGTCACGCTTAACACTTGCGCAATGGAAACATACATTAGATATTGCATCTGATATTCAACTACCTTATTCATTGTGGCTTTTAGGGCCACATTCATTCAAAATATAACATTAATAAAATTAATATATGATGAAATCACTTGAGATCTGTATTTCGTTTATACAATGTCGTACCTGCAGATAGTTGTTCTTGTTGGTTCTATGAGCCCACATAACGTGAATCTACAATAGAGAAAAAAGACCAATAGAAAACATACAAATATTACACAGTGATTTACGTGGTAAAACCCTTAGCAGGGAAACATCCACGGGATAATGGAAATCATTATTTTTATTGTTCAACCAAGAATATTTACAATACATCTTAAGAGCAGGATTGCAACCTTGACTCAATAAATTCATCTATAGGATACATATTTAAACCATTTCTCTCACAATTACATAAAATGCTTGCATTAATTACAAAATTGTTGAATTTTATTTTTGCTAAATAGTTTCAACAATATATTATTGGAGAAACCATCGTGAACCAACTTGAATAATTTAGAGTAATTAGTTGTCATAATCCAACAATCTCCACCTTGATGAAAATTTACCTAATACCTTTCCCTGATTCAATCATCACCTTCTTTGCAAGACAAGAGAATCCAAACACCACCACAACTTCTCTAACAATATTGGTTTTGTGAACATGTCTACACAATTTTCTCGAGTATGGACCACTCCAACTCCATCAGTAACCTATATTACAAAATCATTCCTTGTACCATTCTTTTATGTTGGACTGTAACTAACATACACAACACTTTGAAAACCACAGAACACCTTATCCTACACTTGTCCAAACTTACCCAATAGATTCTTGTATTCATGCAAGACATAACCTAAGGTATATCTCGTCTTGTCCAAGTCTCCTGCAATATCTGAATCAACATAACCACAAACTAAATCATTGCAACCATTGTAGGTGATACTTGTGCCTCTAAAATACGAAAGCACCCATTTCATTGATTTACGTATGTGTTCCATGTATCCACTGACAACACCAACTGCATGTGAAATCTCCGACCATTTCATTGCATACATCAGACTTCCTACTAGCATATGATATCTGATACATATAACCTTTTTATTTTTCATTACTAGGACATAAACCTGAAGAAATATTACAATGGAAATCCAAAGGTATCTTTCTCAGTTTCACATTATTCATACCGATTTTCCTGAGTATCTTCTCCACATACTTCTATTGTGATAACCGCATCTTACCATATTTCTTGTCTCTGTGTATTTCCATGCCCAAAATTTGTTTTAGTTTCTCCTAGATCCTTCATATCAAGTGTCCTAGAAAACTGAGCCAACCTGTTGATCTCAACCATGCTTGTGCTTGCTACAAGCATAACATATAACATTGAGATAATGAATATACCATAAACATAATGGTTATACTCACTTCTTGTAAAATTTGGCTCACTATTAAGGAATCAAACATCTTGTACCATTCCCTACTTGATCTTTAGGCCATACAATGACTCCTTCAGTTTGCAAACAAATCTCATGTTGTGATCCTGAATTAACCTTTCTAGTTGTTCCATATACATCTCCTGATCCAAAAATCCATGTAAAATTGTTTTAACATCTAGCTTCTCTAACTCAAAAACAAGTAACACAACATGAATAGAAACAAGCTTTGGTGAAGTCATGAAGATGGGTGTCTATTTTGTTTGTTTTATGAGAAAAAAAACTATATTTTCACAATTTCTTCAACTTCTGGCATACAAAAGTATTTTTTTTAATTTAGAATTTCACTTTATAGTAAAAACAAAACTTGTGAATAATTTAGTTAGCTTTCCAATGACTATTTTTCATTTTTTTTTTATCAAGATTTGATATGTCAATTTGACAATTGTCTAACAATATGTTCCTTAAACATGAAAGGAATGATAATGAGTTATTTCCCCCCCAACAATGTATCTATTATTAAACATTTTTTTTTAACAAACGAAATATATTGAAACAATCTACAGAGACTCTATTTTATTATGACTATAATTTCGAATCTAACGGACGAATATTATAATTTCTACAATTTTTTGAAGTTGACCAAACTAAAAACGTTGCATATTTTAAACACATGTTTTCCCCCACCTTGTATCTATCTTAATTTTTAATTAAAAGTAAAATATAAAAATACCCTTTTGAAAAGCACAGTTTAAGGATTATGAATATAATTTTTTCTAAATTTTTCACGGTTTATTTTTAGAGATACAGATATTTCTTTTCACTGATTCATAATGTCAGCTGAAAATATTATGCAGTGATTTTTTTTTTAAATTAAATAAAATTAGATAAAAATAATGAAAATGAAAACAAATTATAGGAATTGAAAGTAGATTCAATTTTGCAAATGTTGGTGTCATTTTCGAAACCAAATTTTGAGTATTTGCAGGAGTCGAAACCTCCAAAGTTCAGGTAAGCTTGAGGGAATTCTTTGGTTTCTACATACAGTCCCGATTTCTAGTTTTCGGCCAAAAGAATCTTTTGGCCGAAAAACATTTCTTTCAGTCGAAAAACTAAATTCTAACAGAATCCGTCAAAATTAAACGATTTCCACACTTTTCAGCCGAAAAAGCCTTTTTTTCGGTCGAAAGATGGTTGAGTGAATTCCGTCGGCTGGAAAAAATGAAAAGACACGTCGTATCGTTTCATTTCGCACTAAATCATATAAATACACTTTCGGTCAAACACATTTAACACAATTCATCGCTTGTTTGATGGTTTTCTAGAGCACCTAAACAAAGTTTCGAATCATCTTTTTCATTTTTGTTGAATAAGGTAATTGATGTTTGTTCAAGTTTTTATTGGAATAACAATTTATATGTTGAAAGATAAATGTTGAGCATTTTTTCAAGGTGAAGCCTTTGTTGAACATAACTTTTACAGATAACTATCCTCATGAGAAACAAAAGTTTGTGCAAAAGAAAATTTGATCACACTCGAGATGAAACTCACTATAACGATCAAAGGAAAGAGCATTATTGGAGAAATAAACAAGAACATGCAAATATTGAAGAAAGAAATGATGATAATGTAAATAGACATTTTCAACAAGAAGAAGTCCAACCAGGTATGCATGCACATATTGTCTATATTAAAAGTATAGAATTCAAATTTAAAATATTGTTTAATATAATTGATTGTAATTACGATTTGATGTTTTACAAAAAACATAAATAGATTTGTCTCATAACCTCGATGAAGATGTTGAAACCGAAATTGAAGCAGAAGACGTTGAAACTGAAATTGAAGCAGAAGACGAATCACCTATAGGTCTGTACATAAATTTAGATAATACAAGATGAACACTTATATATAGTTTAGTGAATTTATGTTTGGGTTTTGTTTTTTAATTGTAACGAGCCCAGCGTTACGACTACAAGCGAAGTAGAAAGTGATTTTTTTTTAAACAGGATGAAAACTACGATTACAGCTAAAAAACACACCTAACGATGAGCACCATGCCTACAAAACAGACAACAGACAACTACGACTCCACACACTAGCACAAGAGCAACTGGGCGATACATGCGTAAAACAACAGAGAGAAATGACTACCCACCTGACACAAACATGACCACACCTACAAGCTAAGGGACAACATCCCATCCCGACACAACAACCTCGACGACCAAATACGAGAACCTCAAAGGCGCGCCAACCCAATGCATGAAGGTGTTACAACCCAAGCACTAAGAACAACTTACAACAATCAACCACAACCACATGGAAGGCATAGACCCCGGCCAATTCATCCTTCGTCTCTATCCCTTAGGGCGCGCAATGATCCTCTCATCAAGAATCATGTCGTCCCTAGGTGATAGGCGTGACATTAACCCTGGTGCAACCTAAATTATCTATACCAAAGACTCAGGAAAAAAATCCAACCACTAGGAGACCGAAATAACTGACGAGGTGACTGTACCCACGCTCCCAAGCAATGAGTCGACAAGACGTAGGATGCCCTCACTCAATTAAAGTTTTTCCATCTATTAACGACTTAGCCAACAACCAAAAACCATTATTATTAAGCATGAAGTCTAAGTGCGAAGGAGTGAATTATTATAGGTGTTACTATTATCACAAAGGTGACCATAAAGTGACCATAAGGTGAATTATTAAATCTAACAGTGGTAAAGTTCTCCTATAATATTATTTCGTTCCATTAATATCTGGGGAGGTAATTACATTTTGAACACAACGCTATCCATAAATCATAACCCAATCGCTAACAAATAATACCTATCAAATCACAGTAAATGAGATAGTTGTCAATTCAGTATTCGCCTAGGGGCGATTAAATCGAGTTAGTGTATCTCAAATACGCTATCAACCATTTGTTGTTGTCTAAAAGGGTGTGATGTCGCTGTGTAAGAATATAAATATACTATTGTTGTCTAGAGAATAGATGATAAGGCTATCCATTAACCAAATCAATAATCTATCTATTATTAGATGACTGTCTAGCAAAAAATATTATTATCCCCATAATGATAAATTAGTCCCTTAAAGTTCATTGTCAACCATGCCCATGCCACTCCATTCAAATGCAAATCCAATTCAATAGCTACCCAATATTCTGTCAACATTCCATCGACATACTAAAAATCATTGTCAAAAATGATGAAGGAAAACGAAGTCAACACAACGGTAAACACCAAGTTGTCAATACCATAATACTCTACTTCAATTCACCTACCCAACACTGACATTCACCTGCAATCATTGTCTTTCATAATCGCCTATTTAAGGGAGCCGCTATCTAACAACCTCGTTATCTAACATATACAAATTAAGGGAAAAACACTACCTAACTATGTGTGGTTGTCTGAGCTTAGATAGCGTTGTCCCAACATAAGGGAGTCGTTGTCTATATTGTAGCTGTCTAATAAAAGAATTTAACCAAAACTAACACTAAAATCGCTATCTATAACTCACACAACAAAAATCGTTGTATATATTAAGGTTTTCTAATGCATGATCTTGTTGTATAATATATGTATAGTATTGTTGTGTGAAGATTCACTATCATACAATATATCGTTGTCATACTTTAATTTGTTGTCATACCACATAAAATTGTTAACATGAAAAGTAAAACATTGTTCTTACATTATGTTTAAATCGCTGGCATACCCGATAACAAAGTTGTATAAATTAAACTCTACTCAATTCAATGCATTCCGTGGACTTTAACTCTATGAATTTAACCCACACAAGGAATAAATAACCAGATATTGTTATCCATAAACTAAATCGTTGTTCAATAAAGTCAACATGCGATCAATACTTACAATCGTTGTCCCACAAGGCTACCAATAGAATCGTTGCCACTCCAGCCATACATAAAAATCGCAGTATCAAGTATATCGTTGTCCTTGAATAGGATTAACAATATAAGAAGAAAATTAGCAATAGTTTAAATTGTGGATCACTGTCCTGATATAATATTGTTGTCTTTTATTTCATACAATACATATAATACAATTTCTGTCAAATATGATATGGCTGTCAAGGTATTGAAACACAGTCATAAATATGATTTAAAATTGTTGTTGGTATAAACGCTATCATTCATTATGATTTAAAAAAAAACATTGGTTGTACATCTATAAATTGTCGTCTAATAAAATTGCTATCCGCAGTAGTTGATCTGATAAAATCAACAATGCTATTATAAATCGCTCCAACAATGTCGTCTATAAATATATGATAATGCTATCTAACTATATGATCCATAACTATCAATGATAAAATGCAGATAACTGATAACGCGGATATAAAAATATTAATTGAAACACTATCATAATGGAATAAATTGCAGTCTAGAATGGTAGGTTGGAAGTCTGAAGAATGTAATAACTAAAGGGTAAATTCATCGGGTACATTCACCAACGAAGAACATTAAATTGCAAAGGGGAATCTCGTGGTTGAATGCTTGCAAGGAGCCACAGAATTTGTAGTGGTTACATATCCAGATTGCAGAGTATAAGAGGGAGTTGGTGCATAATTTTAAATACAATCTCGGTGTGCAAGATGCCAAGGAGAGTGGGTTGAAGGCTAGTTAAAAGTGGGTGGAAACGCAAAGATAAAGTGAACACAATGATCACATGTTGAGATAATCTAGAACGCATGGGTGATATATCAAAATGGAGAGCCCAAAGCAAATGCAGAGATCAAAATGTAGAGGATATGAATCGGTTCGCAGGGGAATATAAACAATATGCAGAGGTATTCAATCGCCGGAAGGCGCAATGACCATCAATCATCCAAGAACAATCAACAGGGGTAGACGACTAGGAAACACATCCTTCGCTCATCATCCACACACAGAAAATTAGGGCATTAGAATCTATAGGTCGTTGTGCACCGAAGTGACGACCATCGATTCGGCTCCTGGCCGACTGCTCAAGCATGGACTGATGACATAAGGATGAGGACGAAGTAAAAAGCACAACTCTTCACAACAAATCAATAAAACTGAAAGGATGGTCACAACATTCAAGGATTGAATGCCAAGGGAATCAAGTCAAGCAACGAGCTTAAGGCTATGGGGAAATTAAGTTCTCAATTAAAATGCTAAGACCAACACCTTCGTTACACAGTTAAAATTATATAATTGAAAGCATAAGGTCAATAATAATCTACCATGCAGAATAAAAGTAAGTGTATCGTAGACCAAGTCATCCGCTCTGAGTTGTTGTCTCGTGTGCTCTGTGCAACTCCCGCTTGATGACC
Organism: Picea engelmannii; assembly: GCA_009831015.1. Taxonomy (NCBI): domain Eukaryota; kingdom Viridiplantae; phylum Streptophyta; class Pinopsida; order Pinales; family Pinaceae; genus Picea; species Picea engelmannii. Next base: position 553,327 of record ML777445.1, on the reverse strand, counting down.
GATGAGTCTTCATCGATACCTCCCAGCCAACACTAGGGGTACTCTTCTTCCCCCTTATCCCCCTGAGCCGAAAAGGGGCCACGCACACTAAACCAAAGAACAACTAGCTCCCAGCTGACATCGCAAGGCCAAGCTACCACTCCTCACCGAGTTGGGTATCCCAACTCCCATAAGCTAAGTCAGTCAAGTCTAAAATTATGCAGCGTAACATTACGCATAACAGAAGAGATCCTTCCTTCTCCTCCTCCCTACTTTATATAGAATTTCTAAGTCACTTCTTTCCCAAATTCCCATTTAATTTATTGTTCAATAATTTAATTCAAAAAAATCCTCCCCATACATGTGTCACCCAGCCCCTTCGTTGCACCAGTAATTAATTTCATTAATTATTTAATTACTCCTATTTCCCTCACCCACCTAAAAGCATTCCTAGAATCGCTACTAGGTGTCCCCATATTCGCTTACACATTTTAATGACTTTCCTCCTTACTAATTTACTAGTTGAGTTCAATTTAGAAAGTTCTTCAATGCAAGATTCCTTGTTAAGTTAGTCATTCTGCTTTTTCCTTATGTTCCCCCCCTTTTCCCTTAGTTTCCTAATTCTTTTAAATTTCCCTCTTTCCCTTTTTATCTAAACTCAAATTAGTAAGTGTAGAAAATTATCGTTTTCCCTTTTTCTTTTTAATTAAAAATTTTAATTAGCATGTGTAACAAAACAATCATTTCCCTTTTAAAATTTTAAATCCCTCAATAATTTGATTTTAATAATTTAATCAAGTTTTTTACCCCCTTTATGTCACATGTTTAATGATTATTATTATTATTATTATTATTATTATTATTATTATTATTTTACCACAAGTATTACTTTAGACCTAGATTTTAATTTTCGAGGTTGGGCAACATTTTATTAGGAAAATGTTTTTAAATCTTTCTTATCACATTATTCATTCTAAGGCCATCTAGGTTTATTCTCTTATTAGTTAACAACGCGACGTTCCCTTCAGGACACACTAGGTGCTCCAAGGGTGCCACTCACCTCATTATGTTTCCCTTGCGCGACGTGCCCTTCGGGATGCACTATGTGCTCCAAGGGTGCCACTCACCTCTTTCTGTTTTTCTTTCTCGGTGTGCCCTTCAGGATGCACTACGTGCTCCAAGGGTGCCACTCGCCTCTTTCCGATTTTCTTGCGTGGCGTGCCCTTTAGGATGCACTACGTGCTCCAAGGGTGCCACTCGCCTCTTGACTAACTTGGTAGACATCAAAAACCCCCGGAGTCAATACTCCTCCAGGTGATCTCGTGGGAGACTAAGAAACTCTAAGGAATAAGGCCCCTACCTTATTGCACACCCCTTAGAATCATCGTGAGCTACTGTCGCAGTCTGCCCTCACGACATCGTGGGTCTTCTTGAACTAGGTAGTCGTTAACCTACAGTTCGAGCCACGACATAAGTGCTAGTAGGTTGTGACATGGTTGTTGTCCACACCTCTCCCTCAACGTCTCTGGTAGTCATGCATGACCCCTCTACTCCACATGTGAGTCTGTTTGGCAAGCTATCGTCAACCTGCATCATCAACGAATCATGTCAGAATAACATCCATAATCATAACATCTAATCAGATGCACATATGTCATATATAGAACAATCGAACCCCAATAGTCCACTCCCTGACTCAATCCAGAGTCCAAGGGGTTTCATCGATGCCTCTGCATCCTCGAGGTCCAAAAATCCTACACACTCCTTAGAATCATCGTAAGTGATTGTCGCAGTCTTCCCTCACGGCATCGTCGGTCTTCTCGAACTAGGTAGTCGTTAACCTACAGTTCAAGCCACGACATGAGTGCTAGTAGGTTGTTGCAGGTTTTTTGTCCACACCTCTCCCTCAACATCTCTGGTAGTCGTGCGTGACCCCTGCATGGTCAACAAGTTATCGTCAACCTCCATCATCAATGAATCATGTCAGAATAACATCCATAATCATAACATCTAATCAAATGCACATATGTCATATATAGAACAATCAAACCCCAATAGTCCACTCCCTGAATCGATCAAGAGTCCAAGGGGTTTCATCGATGCCTTTGCATCCTCGAGGTCCAAAAATCCTGCACACCCAGGAAAACCATGTCAATAACACATGTCTGTGTTAATACAACAAAGTAACATGTCATCAATCCATAACGCCTCATCATCATAAGCAAATGCACAATAGTATAATAATTTGGATCACTTTCCAACAAGTGTCCTCAAAGAATAAGTTCGCTCAGTGCAAGCAAGGGTGGGATGTTACATACACCCTCTCTTGGTCTAAAATCTGTCTCAAAGTTTCACAGTATATAAGTGTCGAAATAATGTGTATCATAGTATCATAAGTCTATCTATCCAACAAAAATGGAAATTGTTGGTGCATATCATATGTGTCCTCCGAGGTCTCTAGGTGCAGACTATAGTTGTCCCACTGGACCTTGACCTCATCTACTATTCGGCACCATAGTTGTCGAATGTGATGATCCATGATGCGGATCACCTCAGCCGTGAGTGCACCCTCATCTGATGCCTACAAGGTGCTCAATTCAAAACATTTGTAGGATCACTAATCATAATGTCTCAAACAGAGACGTGAAAGACATCATGCATACACCTCAATAATCAGGCAAGGCTAGTCATTAGCCCACAAGCCTCTCTTTTCCACAATATCGTAGGATCCCACGAGCCTAGGATATAGTTTAGCCCCTTTTTCCAAACTTGATCAAACTCTTATGCGGTTTCAGATGCAAAAATACTCAATCGCCACATCGTAACTACAGTCGACACGACGTGCATTGACATAACTCTTATGTCGATCATGCGCTTCCTTGATTCTTTCTCTTATAGTTTGCATTTAATCTTCCATTTCTTGGATCGCTTCTGGTCCCACCAGGACCCTATCCTCAAGCCGATCCCAACTCAAATGTGTCTGACACGGTCGCCCATAAAGAAACTCAAAGGGTGTCATCTTAATGATTCTTTGGTAACTGTTGTTATAAGCGAATTTTACCAGTGACAAGAATTCTTCCCAACACTTTTGTTGGTCCATCACGTACATGCGTAACATGTCTTCCAAGACTTGGTTTTTTCATTCGGTCTGCCCGTCTGTCTTAGGGTGATATGCAGTACCAAAGTTAAGTTGGGTTCCCAAGGCCTCTTGGAAACTAGTCCAAAATCATTCAGTAAACACCAATCCTCGATCGGATATAAGTCCCTTAGGTACACCATGCAGCCCCACAATATCACTAATGAAAACTCTAGCTATGTCAGATGCCTCATATGTCATATGCACAAGAATAAAATGATCACTTTTCATCAAAGTGTCGACTACCACAAAATCGCGTCGTGTCTCCTTGTCATCAGTGGCAATTCAACAATGAAATCTATCGAAATGACCTCCCATTTTGTTTCTGTAATAACGTTTGGTTGTAGTAATCTTTCTAGATGTCTATGTTCAACCTTTACCTGCTAACATTCTAGACCTCTTGCCACATAGTTGACTATGTCTGCCTTCATTCATTTTCAGAAGAATAAGGGTTTAAGGTCTGTCGTCATCTTCGTGACCCCTAGGTGAGCCATGTACACCGCTCTGTGAGACTCGTTTAGGATCAAACTAATCAACTCATCGTTCGGTGGTACGTAAATTCAATTTTTAAATCTCAATAATCCATCGTCATCAAACATAATTTCTTCAAATCTTGGTACCATCATTGTGTTTTGTCCGATAAAATCCTTGACCTCCTGTACCAGTCATCGTCGCACTTTAAAGTTAGAATATTTTCACCTATATTTGTTGGAAGAGGCAAAAACAAAAATATGTGAGGTCTCCGACTCAATGCATCTGCCACTCGGTTCACTGTTCCTTTTATGTAAGTAATCTCGAAATCACACTCGCTAAGCAATTTTGACCAACGTCATTGTCGCGCGTTCAAGTTGCTTTGTGTAAATATGTGTTGTAGTCCACAGTGGTCCGTTTTTAGTTCAAAATTTCATCCAACAAGGTAGTGTCTTCAAACCTTCAAGGCATATACAATTGCTAACAACTCCAAATCATGAGTCGCATACTTCTCCTCATGTCTTCTCAACTTCCTTGAGATGTAAGCGATCACTTGACCATCTTGCATCAAGACTCCGCCTAAGCCTTCCTTGGATCTGTCAGTGCATACCAATAAGTCCGCGTCCATGTCAGGGACCTTTATTATTGGTTTTGTTTTCAGTAGCTCGTTGAACCTCCGAAATGCTTCCGTGCATTTCTAGGTCCAAACAAACTTCTTGTTCTTCTTCTACAATTTCGTGATCAGATTTGCTATCTTTGAAAATCCCTCGATGAACCGTCAATAGTATCCTACTAAACCCATGAAGCTATGCACTTCTGGGACATTCATCGACATAGTCCATTCCATAATAGCCTCAACCTTTGCTGGATCCATGACGATACCTTCATCGGAGATGATATGCTCTAAATAGTGAATCTTCGATTGATAAAAGAGCATTTGGAAAACTTCCCATACAATTTGTGCTCTCGCTGACACTGTAGTACCAAGCACAAGTGCTCGTCATGCTCCTCTATCGTCTGAGAGTAATTAAGAATATCGCCAATGAATAATTGGATGAACTTGTCCAAGTACTTGCAAAACACCCCGTTCATCAAACTCATAAGTACCCCAGGGGCGTTTGTCAGTCCAACGATAAAACAATAAACTCGTAATGTCCAAACCTCGTCTTAAAGACAGTCTTAGGGACGTCATCCCATTGATCTGTAATTGGTGATACCCTGATCGCAAATCGATCTTGGAAAACACCATCGCACCCTTCATCTGATCAAACAAATCATCAATCCTTGGCAATGGATATTGATCCTTGATTGTTGCCTTGTTCAATTGATGGTAGTCAAATCAGAGTCTCCATGACCCATCCTTCTTTAGTATGAAAATAACAAGTGCACCCCACGGTGACACACTTGGACGTATAAGTCCCAGGTCCAACAACTCCTTCAGTTGCATTCTCATCTCCTATAACTCTGGGGTTGGCATACAATAAGGAGTTCTCACTATTGGTTCAGTCCCCGGCTTTAGGTCTATGGTAAACTCCAAGTCCCTCTCCGATGGCATCCCAGGTAACTCCTCTGGAAAGATGTATGCAAACTCTCTAACCATCGGTAGGTGTTCTAGACCTTCCTCTACTCCTTTTTCATTTAATGAAAGGATAGCATAAAGCTTACATCCCTTACGCAAGCTCTTCCATAACCGCAATGAAGAGATAAACCTCAGGGAAAATCCCTGGTTTCGACCTACAATCACGCATCTCTGTCCCTCATCATCGACCAAGCTCAATCATTTCGTCTTACATTTGAGTATCGCTTCATGCGATTCCAACCAGTCCATATCAATCATGAAATCATAAGATCCTAAGATCGTGACGTACAAGTTGGCCCTAGTGAAAAAATATCCCAGGTTAAGGGTACAACCCATAACATTTCGTACAATCCGTAACCTTTCCTCCAACCTTCTGTTTGGCTCCCGAAGCCATCTCTACAAATCTAAACTCAACATGTTTGATTTCCTTTACCTTAATCCGTTTTAGTGCTGCACCATAGATGAAAGTCTTGGTAGCACTGAGACCTATCAAATCTAAGGGTCTGGTCAACGATGGTACCTAACGTCTCGAGAACAGTCAACTGGTGCTCTACCTGACGGTTATTCACCACTGCATGAATCCAATGGGCCTTGCCCAAAAATCCCACGGTGGTGGGTCCGGCTGATCCAGATGCTCTGGCCCTTTCCTCTGGGCAGTAATGCTGGTAATAGGGCTCCCCATAGTCCAACACACTTTATTCGGTCCAATATTCTTGGTACCCGAAGTAGAAGCTGAATTCTAACAATAAGGCCAAACTCGAACTTCTTGACCTTAAGTTTTTGGGTAAATTAGTGCGGAGCATACTGAAGCAGCTCCAAACGGGCCTCGTACTCGTGCATCGTGCGGCTTCCTTGTCACACGGTGTCGAACTCGTTGAGATGACGCTCAACGTATTCCTCAGAAAGATACCTCTCCTGGCACTGTTCCTCAAACAATTCCCATGACACGTCGTCAACGACCATGTTCAAAAATGGCAGGAGCATCTTCCACCATAGAAGAGCACTCCCCTTTAGTTGAAATACCACCATGCGTACCTTCATGTTGGAGGTCGTAATCACGAAGTGTGAAGCACAACGCCTTTCTCTACAATTTTTCCTTGTCGACACAGCCATCTGCGACACTCATGGACTTGATATTTCAACTCTCTCGAGTTCCCAGTGGATGCTAACGGTACTAGCTAGTTGTGGACCCTCAGGGGTACAGGTGCCCTGGCCTCATCTCAGTATCGATGGTGAATCAAGGCCCTTTGACATAACCTAGAAGGGCCTTGTCAGATCATCATCATCCCTTACAAAAATAAAATCTAGCCCAAGGATTTGCTCTCTTTCCGTTGGGGGGTTCGACTCTGAGGGTGTGAGAACTTGTGGAGGCGTCGCACCTCCTTCTACGACACCATGTTGCGAAACTTTGAGACGTTCTCTAAATGTGATCACCACATGGACACGTTAAGGTTTTTAATTAACGCAAGGGTTGATACTCACGGGTTTACTGTAGTGGAAATCCTGGCGATCCATAGTCGCAGGGTTGAACCCCCTCTGATACCATATGTAACGACCCCAACATTATGACTACAAGCGAAGAAGAAAATGCAATTTTTTTTTTTTACAGGATGATAACTACAATTACAGCTAAAAAACACATTTGATAGCGAGCACCACGCCCACAGAACAAGCAACAGATAACTATGACTCCACGCACTAGCACAAGAGCAACTGGGTGATACATGCATAAAACAACAGAGAGAAATGACTACCCGCCTGACACAAACATGAAAATTCCTACAAGCTAAGGGACAACATCCTCATCCCAACACTATGGCCTCGATGACCAAATACTAGAACCTCAAAGGTGCGCCAACCTAATGCATGAAGGCATTACAACCCAAGCGTTAACAACAACTTACAACGATCAACCACACCCACATGGAAGGCACAAACCCTGACCAAGTCATCCTTTGGCTCTATCCCTTAGGGCACACAATGATCCCCTCATTAGGAATCATGTCATCCCCAAGTGATAGGCGTGACATTAACCCTGGTGCAACCTAACCTATCTGGACCAAAGACTCAGGAAAAAAATCCAACCGCTAGGAGACCAAAATAACTGACGAGGTGACTATACCCACGCTCCCAAGTAACGAGTCGACAAGACAAAGGATGCCCTCACTCAATTAAAGTTTCACCAGCTATTAACGACTTTTCCAACAACCAAAAACCATTATTGTTAAGCATGAAGTCTAAGTGTGAAGGACTTAATTATTACAGGTGTTACTATTATCACAAAGGTGACCGTAAAGTGACCATAAGGTGAATTATTAAATCTAACGGTGGTAAAGTTGTCCTCTAATATTATTTTGATCCATTAATATCCGTGGAGGTAATTACATTTCGAACACAACGCTATCCATAAATCATAACCCAATCGCTAACAAATAATACCTATCAAATCGCAGTAAATGAGATAGTTGTCAATTTAGTATTCGCCTAGGGGCTATTAAATCAAGTTATTGTATCTCAAATACGTTATAAACCATTTTTTTTTGTCTAAAAGGGTGTGATGTCGCTATGTAAGAATATAAATATACTATTGTTGTCTAGAGAATAGATGATAAGGCTATCCATTAACCAAAGGAAAAATCTATCTATTATTAGATGACTATCTAGCGAAAGATATTGCTATCCCCATAATGATAAATCAGTCCCTTAAAGTTCGTTGTCAACCATGCCCAAGCCACTCCATTCAAATGCCAATCCAATTCAATAGCTACCCAATATGTTGTCAACATGCCATCGGCATACTAAAAATCGTTGTCAAAAATGATGAAGGAAAACGAAGTCAACACATCGGTAAATACCAAGCAGTCAATACCATAATACTCTACTGTAATTCACCTACCCAATGCTGGCATTCACCTGCAATCGTTTTGTTTCATAATCGCCTATTTAAGGGAGTCGTTATCTAACATATACAAATTAAGTGAAAAACGCTACCTAACTATGCGTGGTTGTCTGAGCTTGGATAGCGTTGTCCCAACAGAAGGGCGTCGTTGTCTATATTCTAGTTGTGTAATAAAATAATTTAACCAGAACTAACACTAAAATCGCTATCTATAACTCACACAGTAAAAATCGTTGTATATATTAAGGGTGTTTAATGCACGATCTTGTTGTATAATATATGTGTAGTATTGTTGTGTGAAGATTCGTTGTCATAATTTAATTTGTTGGCATACCACATAAAATCGCTAACATGAAAAGTAAATCGTTGTTCTTACATTATGTTTAAATCGTTGGCATACCAGATAACAAAGTTGTATAAACTAAACTCTACTCAATTCAATGCATTCAACGGACTTTAACTCTATGAATTTAACCCACACAAGGAATAAATAATCAGATATTGCTCTCCATAAACTAAATCGATGTTCAATAAAGTCAACATGTGATCAATACTTAAAATCGTTGTCCCGCAGTGCTACCAACAGAATCGTTGCCACTCCAGCCATACATAAAAATCGCAGTATCAAGTATATCGTTGTCCTTGAACAAGATTAACAATATAAGAAGGAAATTAGCAATAGTTTAAATTGTGGATCATTGTCCTGATATAATATTGTTGTCTTTTATTTCATACAATACATATAATACAATTTCTGTCAAATATGATATGGTTGTCAAGGTATTGAAACACAGTCATAAATATGATTTAAAATTGTTGTTGGTATAAACGATATCATTCATTATGATTTAAAAAAAATTGCTAGTGGTACATCTATAAATTGTCATCCAATAAAATTGCTATCAACAGTATTTGATCTAATAAAATCAACAATGTTATTATAAATCACTCCAACAGTTTCGTTTATAAATCTATGATAATTCTATCTAACTATATGATCCATAACTCTCAATGATAAAAATGCAAATAACTGATAACACAGATATAAAAATATTAACTGAAACACTATCATAATGGAATAAATTACAGTCTAGAATGGTAGTTTGGCAGTCTGAAGAATGTAATAACTAAAGGGTAAATTCGTCGGGTACATTCGCCAATGAAAAACATTAAATTGCAGAGGGGAATCTCATGGTTGAATGCTTGCAAGGAGCCACAAAATTCATAGCAGTTACGTATCCAGATTGCAGAGTATAAGAGGGAGTTGTTTCGCAATTTTAAATACAATCGCGGTGTGCAAGATGCCAAGGAGAGTGGGTTGAAGGCTGGGTAAAAGTTGGTGGAAATGCAGAGATAAAGTGAACATAGTGATCGCATGCCGAGATCATTTATAACAAAGGGGTGATATATCAAAATGCAAAGCCCAAAGAAAACGCAAAGATCAAAACGTAGAGGATATGAATTAGTTCGCGGGGGAAGATAAACAATATGCAAAGGTATTCAATCTCCAGAAGGTGCAATGACCATCAATCAGCCAAGAGCAATCAACAGGGGTAGACGATTGGGAAACACATCCTTCACTCATCATCCACACACTGAAAAACAAAGCATTAAAATCCATAGGTCGATGTGCACCGAAGTGACGACCGTCGATTCGACTCTTGGCCGACTTCTCAGGCGTGGAATGACGAACTAAGGATGATGACAAAGTAAAAAACACAACTCTTCACAACAAATCAATAAAATCGAAAGGACAATCACAACATTCAAGGATCGAATGCCAAGGGAATCAATTCAAGCAACGAGCTTAAGGCTATGGGTAAATTAAGTTGTCTATTAAAATGCTAAGACCAACACCTTCGTTACACAGTTAAAAGTACAGAATTGAAAGCGTAAGGTCAATAATAATCTACCATGCAGAATAAAAGTAAGTGCATCGTAGTCCAAGTCGTCCGCTCAGAGTCATTGTCTCGCGCGCTCTATGCATATCCCACTTGTCGACCGATGAGACTTCACCGGTACCTCCCAACAAGCACTAGGGGTACTCTTCTTCCCCCTTATCCCCCCAAGCTGCAAAGGGGCCACACACACTAAAATCGAGAACAACTAGCTCCCAGCTTGCCTTGCAAGGCCAAGCTACCATTCCTCACCGAGATGGGTATCCTAACTCCCACAAGCTAAGTCAGTCAAGTCTAAAATTCTGCAGCGTAACATTACGCATAACAGAAGAGATCCTTCCTTCTCTTCCTCCCTCCTTTATATAGAATTTTTAAGTCACTTCTTTCAGAAAAATCCTCCCTGTACATGTGTCACCCAACCCCTTCATTGCACCAATAATTAATTCATTAATTATTTAATTACTCCCATTTCCCTCACCCACCTAAAAACATTCCTAGAATCACTCTCAAGTGTCCCCATATTCCCTTACACATTTTAATGACTTTCCCCCTTACTAATTTACTAATTGAGTTCAATTTAGAAAGTTCTTAAAGGCAAGATTCCTTGCTAAGTTGGTCATTCTGCTTTTTCCTTATGTTCCCCCCTTTTTCCCTTAGTTTCCTAATTCTTTTAAATTTCCCTCTTTCCCTTTTTATCTAAACTCAAATTAGTAAGTGTAGAAAATTATCTTTTTCCCCTTTTTCTTTTTAATCAAAAATTTTAATTAGCATGTGTAACAAAACAATCATTTCCCTTTCAAAATTTTAAATCCCTCAATAATTTGATTTTAATAATTTAATCATATTTCTTACCCCCTTTTGTCACATGTTTAATGATGATCATTATTATTTTTATTTTTTTACCACAAGTATTACTTTAGACCTAGATTTTAATTTTCGAGCCTTGGCGAAATTTTATTAGGAATTTTTTTTTAAATCTTTCTTATCACGTTATTGATTCTAAGGCCATCTAGGTTTATTCTCTTATTATATAACAATGCGGCGTGCCCTTCAAGACGCACTACGTGCTCCAAGGGTGCCACTCACCTCTTGACTGACTTGGTAGACATCAAAAACCCCTGGAGTCAATACTCTGTCAGGTGATCTTGTGGGAGACTAAGGGCCTCTAAGGAATGAGCCCCTTCCTTATTGCACGCCCCTTAGAATCATCGTGAGCGACTGTCACAATCTACCCTAACGACATCGTGGGTCTTATTGAACTAGGTAGTCGTTAACCTACAGTTCGAGCCACAGGAGGAGTGTTAGTAGGTTGTGGCAGGGATGTTGTCCACACCTCTCCCTCAACCTCTCTGGTAGTCGTGTGTGACCCCTCTACTCCACATGCGAGTCTTTTTGGTAAGCTATCATCAACTTGCATCATCAACTAATCATGCCAGAATAACATATATAATCATAACATCTAATCAAATGCACATATGTCATATATAGAAAAATCAAACCCCAATAGTCCACTCCATAACGTGATCCATAGTCCAAGGGGTTTCATCGATGCCTCTGCATCCTTGAGGTCCAAAATCCTGCACACTCAAGAAAACAAAGTCAATAACACCTGTATGTGTCAATACAACAAAGTAACGTGTCATCAATCCATAATGCCTCATCATCATAAGCAAATTCCCAATAGTATAATAATCTGGATCACTTGCAAGCAAGTGTCCTCAAAGAATAAGTTCACTCAGTGCGAGCAAGAGTGGGATGTTACATTAATATAAACTTTAAATTGAAATATACAGGAGAATCTATCAACATTGATGATGAAATATTAGAAAATGTTGATACTGACAAATTTGGAAAGAAAGAAGCTAAGCATTATATAAGATATTGAACTAAGAATATGTATAATAATTTTTTCAAAGATGAATCAGTAACAATACAAGCTCAACTTTTACTCTATCTAATAAATTCAAGAAAGTTAAAAAAAGCTACATCATTATTGGGTATTCAAAAGTCGACAAAAGATACAAAGTTGAAACAGAATGTCTTTGACAATATAACTAATGTATTAAAGGATTTTGGAAAATCTCGAAAAAATGATTTCAGTGTTGCACGTAGAGCGATACAAACAACAGTTGTTTCATCTAGCAATATAAAAGATCATTTGACATGACACATGGAGAAAACAATGGGAACATCAATAAAAACATTGTACAATCATAGAAAATTTCGATTGCAAATGATGAACTGGCTTGTTGGACAGTGATTTCTAGACAACCCTACAAAGATAGACTTGCAGAAAATGTTAAAGAATTGGCCCGTAATTTTTGGTTGGAAAAATATCGTGTTTCACCACATACAAGGGATGTGTTGCGATGAAGAATAGTATGAAAACAATATGAAGAATATCCAAAAAATATATTTCCAATGACACAAATAGAATTGTTCAATAAGTTCAAAGAAGAGCACAAAGAAGTTAAAATTTCTATCAATACATTTGTGCAAAAAAAACCGTGGTTTGTTAGACTCATCATTGTTCATGATACTTGTTCTTTTCATTTGTAAGTTTTAAACCTGTGAAGTAAATCAATGCATACAGATTCTTAAGCAAAACAGAAATTAATCAATTGCTCATACACATAGTACACATAGATTTACGTCGAAAACCCTTAACTGGGAGAAACCAGCCTTCCTTGGTGCTGCACCTTTCAACTCTTCATTGTATTAATTTTACCATTCACCATACAATATATACAATGTTTTAGGTATTCTGTAGATACCAAAACCCTAATCCCTTAATACGGGATTAATTTAGAAATCCGTTAAAAATAGCAAAGTCCACTAAAAATAACAAAAACCATCCAAAAAAAAAAATTTGGGTGTTGCCTCGAACGTTGCGCATAACTAGGGGGCCATACCTAGCCCCCCTAGGAAATCATCCAGCGCACAAGACACAATGGGCGAAGGAAGTTGGGATTGTCAAACGCAATTGTTGAATCTGATGCACCCACACACACACACATGCAAAGAACATAACACATACCCAACATCGTTATCATGTAGAATTTGAGTTTTATTACGACACTTTTTCTTGATTTTGGTAAAACTTTATGGCCAAGTTCACCTCCTCCTTCCACATTTCGTGCTTTTATGTCTGAAATTCTATGTGAAAGAGAAGGGGATGAATTATTTTACAAAAAAAAATGTGTTGGTGGAAAGAAATGTGATCATTGTGGAAATATAAGTTTGTTTCACTCAAAGTATTCTATTGATATGAATGATCAATCATTTTCTAATATAACAGTCAATTGGAAGATATATGAATATATCAACAACATGACTCCACATTCTTCAAATGTTATTTCCAAAAGGATTGATTTGAAAGTAGATAAAATCTGTGTGATAGATTTTTTGAAGAAGTTTGAGGAAGAAATTTATAAATACACCAAGCATTCACATAGAGCTAGATGGGAAGACCTACAATTCAAACAATCCCATGAAGTGTTTCCACCATGGACAATTTTCTTTGTAGTTGATTTTCCAAAGAATTACACATTTGCTGCACAAAAAGAAATACAGAGTGAATATTATCATTCTGGTCAAGTCACTATATTTGTCCACGTTCTATATAGACATGCTCAATGGAGTCTTGATAACATAGAAAACACCAACGACAATCAACATGTTATTAAAGAATATCACTTTTATATAAGTGATGATCGAGCACACGACACACATTATGTACAACATTGTTTTGATAAATTTTATGATTTATTGAAAGAACATGGAATCAGATTCGATCGACATTGGATATGGTCAGATGGGTGTGTGGGTCAGTTCAAATATTCACGATCATTCTATTGGTTGTGTCATCTTCATAAAAAATCAAACATTACACATTGTTGGATTTTTTTTTAGATTGGTCATGGAAAAGGAGAGCACGACGGTGCAGGGGCATGTGTAAAATGAGCACTTCGAAGGTATCAGATGAACCCTCATGCTGATCGATTTGAATCCATTGATTAATTTGTTGAATGGTGAAAAATGACGCTAAGCCATGAAAATAATCCGTCAAGGGATGTGCGTAGGTGTGTCTATATATACATGTTACACATGTACACATGATATTTTTATTCATGTGTTTAAATTTATATTCAATCTTCAATCATTTTCTTGAGAGATTTCAAGTTAATAAGTTATTGTCTTGTGCAGGTTTTGTTGGTATGTTGGAATCCAAGATGTAAATAGATCAATTCCATATGAATCTGGTACAATACATGGGACACGAAAAGTGCATTCAATTGAAACAAAATGCTATGAAAATGTTTTTGCATTTGATAGAACAAATGAGTCTTGTTTTTGTTCAGTTTGCATAGAGGAAACAAAATCCATAGAGATTTGCGAAAATGAAAATGTAGAATATGATAAATCTTGGAGACATACCGAACTTAGTATAGAAGAGAAAATGCCACTTGCAATCTTAGAGGAGATAGACTCAAATGAAACTATAGTGTCAGTTGATGGCGATAGAGTTTATGATCTTGTTAGAGAAGGTATTTTTTATGCTTAATTTTTTTCAAATAACTTGTAGATGTACTTGTGTGATAATCTAACACGAACTATTTGTTGTCCAATATATCCAATTATTTGGAGGAGATGTATTTTTCGTTGTCGCACCTATAGACAACACTGAAAATGTGAAATATTATTTGATGTGATGCACAGAACAAAAGATGAGGTTATTAGAAGATTTTGATGATAACGGTTTTATATATGAAAGATGATCCATTGTATTGAAATGATATTTTTTTCAAGAAACCCATAAAACCGATACTCATGTTCACTTTCAAGACTACCAGTCAGATGTCACAAGTTGTCAATATAGTCATTTGGTATGTGCAATGACCATAAAGTTAATAGAAGTTCAATAAAAAAAAAAAAAAGGTTAGAAAATGGAAAATGTCCAAAGTCAATCATGAACGAATAATTGAAGATGGAATATCATTATGATTTATTTAAACAAGTGACATGTAAATTCCAAAATTTTATATGTTGCATTGAAATTACACGTATTTATGAATATCTAGGATTCTAGAATCATTTCTAGTTTAGTTTACTTTCATGGTCCATTCAATTAAGAAAATTTGTATTTTTGATGAATTATAAATTTTACCAAACCTTATTTACAATTTCAGGGAAGAACCTATAGATTGTATCTAGGGAACCTAAATTTACCTATACTTTGGATGATTATACTTTAATCCTACAAATTATCCAAATCGTATACACAAATACTTTAATGTATGTAACCAATTTACTACATATAGAATAAACGCGTTCATTATTTGCAATTTGATTGTTCAATGTTTTTTCATATGAAGAGGATAACTTCATATCAAAACTAGGACCCATTTCCATGTCATTATAAAGGACTATTGATGGCTTAGAAAAACTTTAAATTTTGATAAATTTTAATATCAATATAAATTGTAATGAAGATCGCTTACTTATATTAAATTCGATAACTTGTTTTGACTATTTTCATTGTTGGACTTATATTAAATTTGATGACTTGTTTTGACTATTTTCATTGTAAAATTGCATAAGAAATAATAAATTTTGATGACTTGTTTTGACTATTTTCAACCATATTTCCAAATCAAACAAAATTTAAATTATAAGTGAAAAACTATAATTTTATTTCACATTTTCTTGAATATTTCATTGTGAAATTTCATAAGAAACTATAAAATTTGATGAACTATAAAAAAAAAAAAATTATTTCACATTTTCTTAAATATTTCATTGTGAAATTTCATAAGAAACTATAAAATTTGATGACTTGTTTTGAAATCAAGAAAATAGTATATTGAAATTATGTCATCCAATATTTTATATAAATAAACATAGTGCAAGTAAAATCAAGACAAGACAAAATATTTACATGACTGATATGGTGAATAGTGATAAAGTATTCATGTTTAGTGATGATAAAGGTGAAAGAATGTAATGAAATATAATGATTATATATGTGTGTGTGTGTGTATTACATTAGTGATCTCAATATCTCTTCTATCTCTTCTTATGCTTTTCTTAGCTATTCTTATCATCTTTGTAGTTTTCTCATAGTTGTCTGTATGAGAAAGAAGGTGAATTCAAAGACCATTAAAACCTTTGATTGAGATTTTGATGTAAATGTGAGACCATGTCTCTCTTACTTTGTTATATCTATAGTGGTTTTCTTCATTCTTACATTTGTTCAAGTGATTCTTTCTTTCTATGTCTTCTAACTCATTGTTACACTATTTTTCTTAGTTCTTTCGTACATATGATTATGTTGAATTTTGATAACCTATAACATAAAATGAAGCATTTAAATTAACACACAGTATGAAAGTATTTAAGAGTTTGATGCTTAATTTAATGCATTGTAAGAAGGAGAATATACAAAACATTAGTTCAAAACTAACAACTTTGCCAAAAAAAATTCATCAACTTAGTTCAAACACCTTTGAGCATTGGTCAGACCACCACAATCTATCAAGCGAAGTCTTGAACTAAACCAAAACAAAGTTATTCTTACATTAGTATTGGTGATTAACAGATTAACAACAAAGCAAATTTATTTCAACATTGACATAGTAAAGATAGAGACTCTCATCATTTTAATTTCATAGAGATCTCTATTAGTGAAATGGAAATGCCACAACCCTACCATTTATGGAACATAAATTGTCGTGTAATGAAGAAATGGACAAAACACAAAATTAATGTCCTATAAAGACATAAGTTAGAATATGAAAACCATATTTATGTTATAGCTGGCTTAAAGAAGAAAATCAATATTACTAAAATAAGAACAAAGTCTTATAAGCTTCATAGTGAAACTCCCATTGAACAAATCCTATAAAATAGTAGCGGTGTGAAATAAAATATAGCTTGTGTGATGACTATTTTCAACCATATTTCAAAATCAAGCAAAATTTAAATTAGAAGTGAGAAAATTTAATTTTTATTTCGCATTTTCTTGAATATTTCATTGTGAAATTTCATAAGAAACTATAAAATTTGATGACTTGTTTTAACTATTTTCAACCATATTTCCAAATCAAACAAAATTTAAATTATAAGTGAGAAACTATAATTTTTATTTCACATTTTCTTGAATATTTCATTGTGAAATTTCATAAGAAACTAAAATTTGATGACTTGTTTTGACTATTTTCAACCATATTTCCAAATCAAACAAAATTTAAATTATAAGTTAGAAACTATAATTTGATAACTACCCAGATCTCCCATCACTACACGATCAACTCCACACAGAATCAACTCTACTTCACATAGTATAATGATGTTTATACAATAATGTTTATAAATAAAATAAAATAAAACATTTTTAATTTCAACACAGTATCGTACAACATAATTTAACCTTTTGAGAAATCAAACATGAGACAATAAATTGATATTTTGAATTCCAAATATATATATATATATATAATCAAAGTTTGAATAGTTACACCGTCAAATACATAGGTTCCACATCCATTTTAGGATGATAACAAAAGCTAATACATTTAACTCCAAAATTTTGGACTCTAAGACATTGCTTTAAGATAGATCACTTCATCCTTGCAAAAAAAAACAGAATTCAAAAATAAAAAATTAACAATAAAATTTATGTACAAATTTAAAATAAAATGTACACATGTACCATTTTAGATAAATAAAACAAGTTGTGATTAAATAAAAATTGGCATACATACCAAAAGAGTTAAGTCTCATCTTCCAACATACTCATTTCCACCAAATATAATGTAAACATATTTTCCACCAAATATAATTTAGACATATGTAACAATAAAAAACAATAATAAAAAAAAGTGAATAAGACATATTAGCATATATACTTTAACTAAATATTAAATAAACAACAAGAAATAATAACATACCCAACCACGGTTAAATAAATTTAAGATTTTTCCTCACAAAGTTTCAAAACTTCCAAAATAGTTACTCTCCACATTAAGCATACATGATTTAAACAATTTGTAAAATCTTATCTAAAATCTTAAAAAAAATTAAAGAAAAAAATCGTGTTATTGGTAAAAAAAAATTGTGTTCAGAGTTGGATAATAATCTAAAAATAAATATAGAACTATATATGAAGAAAGTTCACAAATCTCCATATTAAGTCATTCTTCCAATGAAATACTTATCTCCTTGTGGATAAAGTCTCAAATCCTTCATGTGAAAGTCTCATCCCAGGTGATCTTATTTGATCTTTTTTACTCAGCAGTAAAATATTAATCTTCTGAGCAGTAAAATACTTCTCTCATCTTCTGCAGTGGTCATATAATCAAATTCCATAATGCCATTTCAAATTGAAGGACTCATAAATCTCCATATTAAGTCGTTCTTCCAAGAAATTACTTATATCTATGAAAGTTCACAAATCTCCATTTTAAAAACCATTCTTTTGAAAAATACTTATCTCCACTTTCTGCGGTGGAATAGATGTTCATATATTCTTTCATGTACATGAAGAAAACACAAATCTGCACATATATTAATTCATTCTTAAAAAAAACATTTAAATCTTTCATATTTGGGATGTATTCATATTACATATAATCAAATGCTCTTTGAAATTACATGTGAGCTAGCTCAGATATACAATACGTGTGAGCTAGCTCAGATATACATATACATAGTTTATTTGTAAATTTACTTGAATGTTGGTTTTTGTGGTTAATAACCAATTTAGTTAAGAGTTTAACAGTACACTAGCAAGAAGGAATTCACTTCGTTGTATGTAGAAAACACAAATTTGTCCATACTACGTTATTCTTGGACAAGAAGGCAAGGAATGCAATCGAAAAAAATTTAGAAACTTCATCTTTTCTGATGTGGGATAGAGTCTGTTCTCAAATAATCAAATGTTCAAGTTCAAAATTAGGTCTTCATCATGATCTAAACTTAAATAATTTTGAATGTACCATTTAATATAGGGGTTCTATATATTTCAAAATAATTGATCAAATCGTTGAATAAAAAAGGCTAAACTAAAAATTTGAGAAAACAAAAATTTGATAAAAGTAAAAAATATAAGCTTATTCAACATAAGCTTGAACACTTTTATATAAAACCCCAACATAAAAGAAAATCAAAACTCACTAATGTGCAATGAACATACATTTATGAATCATCATGAATGGACACATCCTTACCAGGTATGGGTGCTTCCTCCTCAATCTCAATCTTCCTCCCAAGCACAATCTCAAGTACTCTCTTCTCTGCATTACCCTATATAACACATTTCAAATTTGAAAATTTAAAAATTAAATTTAAATGATTTTAACACATTAAATTGTAGTTTTAAATTTTGAAACATGTAATGTCTGTTATGTGTCAACCTATGATTCAATAAATTAAATGTTGTTTAATACATTCTTCTTTTAAATTAATAATTTAAATGACAATTTGCAATTTTAATATATAACTAAATTTGTTTTCAACATGCAATGACACATGTGAACTCCCACCTTCTTCAAACTCTCCCAATGAGAATTGAGACAAGCCTACCCAAGTAGTAGGAGATGGAATAGGGATCTGTGAACAACACAACTAAGAATTAAATCTAGGATTCAATGTATTCACATTTATACAAAATTATAAATGTTGTTAATCTTATTCAAAATATTGGAGATTGGACAACTAAAGTGCTCATCTGTGGATATTAGAAAACACATACATGATTCAACCCATCCAAATTTAAACTTGTGGAATCAAGTCCCCTATTTATTGAATATTCATTTAGCATATCTCCAAACTACAATTAATGACAATAACAACTCAATTATTTCTAAAGATACAATTATATGTATCTAGATCTAGAATTAGAAGTAAACTATCATAAAATGCGTAAAAAATTTACTAACTAGAACACATACCAATCTGTTGTTTGATTTATCATTCTAAATGACCTCCTTCCAACCATCACGAATTTTTTTTTCATACTCCTTAAGATATTCTACTGACATGGTATCTAACTCTGCATTTGTTTTATAAACAAAAATGGTCCAAGAATTGGCTTTCGCTCACTGGCGGTTCAAACCAAAATCAACACCATAAAAAATCGATTCCAAATTTTCCCTGATTTCATTTCTAGCCTCTTTGCCAGCCTCTGATGAAGCTCACAACTCTGAATGTGAAACAAATTCCCCTATTGGGCAAGATACTAAAGTTTGTGGAGGCCTATGAAATGTCACATTTCGATATGCCCATTTTCGATCATATGTCCGTCCTTTACCATCCCCATAATAATTGGACGGTAAACTAGTAAATCAGGGTGCATGTCCATGAAAAAATCTGCATAAAAGTGTCTATTAAAATAATGTGGAACCTCATCATTCCACAGTAATTTCTCATATGCTGCCAAAATCTGTTATACAGATGTCCTACAATGTCAGGGTGCTTAAAATATTGCACCTTTAACATCTTTCGTTTTGGCCCATGTCTAAAATTGAACATCGAAATTGCATTTTCTTTTGAAACTTTATTTTTTACTGCATCTCATTTATCAAAGCCCATCACCTCTGACTTTCGCCACCTCATCAAGTCGATAAAACTATCAGTGGTTGGCCCCATCTTTTGATATGCGTCCATAAAGTTTTGCAATGAATGCAAAACAATCTGCAAATTTTGTTTACTCTCCTGAGGGAGATCCAAGATCTCCAAATTAGTTTTCAACCTACTTTTAACACCTGAGCATCGCTCAAGGGTCATTGCTTCAGTAATCCCTTCCCATGGAAGCTCATCACCAACATCTAAAGGATAGGTGGGCATAGGTGTGTAATCTTTTGTTTCTTGATAACATTGTCTCCTAAATCCACCTTCACCCTCTACACCAACATTAGAATCTTCATGACACCCACTCTCTCTTTTATTGTCATTCCTCACCCTAAACTCATTGTCTACACACACATTTGAAAGTAATTACAACATTTAACTTGACATAAATTTAAATACACAAAAATAAACAAAATCAAAGAAAATTACCAAAATTATTCTCTTGTCCTGAGGTATTCCCTACATTCTCAGGTGTAGGAGTATCAATGCGCAACTTATATAAGAAGGTTGCATCCATAGCAATTGCATGAGCACATTTTGGAGTTGATCTATTCACAAACTCATTTGATAATATCCTCTGACGAGATTGTCGTTAGTCACTCAGAGTCTCATTCGAAGAAGGGGTTCCTCTTCTTCCTTCTTGGGAGAGCCTAGAGAATTTGTGAGGAATGTTTGGAGACTCCTGTCTTGACATCTCACCTCAATATATATCCTTTGAAAATTCATGAAAATTTAAGCACAAGACAAGTACAAGTTAATATCTCCAACATTGACCAACAAAAATTATGAAGAAAGAAAAAAAAATAAGACAAAATTAATAGAAATGTTCTTTATGTTARACACAATTATAATAGGGTGATGCATAACTCCACTACCCATGCCCATTTCAAATATATTTTAGTTTCTTACTTTTAGCACAAATAACCTTGGTAAATCCACCAAAAATGGAAACAATATTTAGATGAGCACATATTAGGACATAAAGTTGATGAAATGCTCCAAAAGTACAAGTAGCAAGGAAAATTCACAACATGATAAGCACTTACTATGATGGAAACACATAATATATGAAGAGTACATGGGACAAAGTCTGGTAAT
This sequence comes from Picea engelmannii, assembly GCA_009831015.1. NCBI lineage: Eukaryota > Viridiplantae > Streptophyta > Pinopsida > Pinales > Pinaceae > Picea > Picea engelmannii. The sequence goes on along the minus strand of ML777445.1, from coordinate 531,638 downwards.
GGAGTAAAGGTTGTCTATATGGGCAATTAGATTTCATGCATCCAACGAGAATGGAGCCTGACACCGTTGGAGAGGGGATCGCTCTGCCTGACATCGTTGGAGGGAGAGAAAGTAGAAGGAGAGTAGTTGATTGGGATTGAAAAGTAAGAATGGAAGGTAAGGGAAAGTAATAATTTGATCGAGGAATTTAAACATATCCAATTTTAAAATCATACCGAGGGTTTTGGAAATTTTTATAGAGTGGATGACCATGTGGAAAGTGTTGGAGCCTCCCTTGTTTTATTTTTTACCCTTCATTTTTTTCAATTTTCGGTACTTGGAATCTAAAGAAGGTCTTTTGAATTTTCCCCCGAGACTATGAAAACTCTGCCACCTTGTCGCGTGGGCAGCGATGTTTTTTCTACTTTCAAAACAGATCCACTTTCGTGAGAATGTTCGCTCTTTTTTGTTTTACTTCAGAATATCACAAGTCGGATACTTTAATCCTTGAGTTCATGCGTCCCGTGTCACGAGACGATGAAGTCATTTTCAAATTTTCGCTCAAGACTTTAACTAGGGTAAAATCTTTTAACTCGTGATTTGACGTCATTGAGGCTTCACGCCTCGACGTTCGTCAAACCCAAGTTTGTATTTTTATTGCCCCGAGAGCCGAGAACACGAGGTACTTTTGTGATAACCCTGGTCAAGGATTAAAAGAAAAAATATAACCATGGTCAGATCCGTTCTCGACGTCTCGCCACTCGGCACTATCTTTTCGAAAGTTACGGCGTCTAAAACCCCGACTCATGAAGTCGCAACATAATTATAGCAAGACTATTTAGGCGCCTAATCTAATATTTTCTTCCCCTTAATTGAGCCTTAATTATCGCCATCTCACGGTTTCACGACTCGGCATACCAATCTCCCAGAAACTTGCATTCGAAGTTCCGAGTTGCGATATGGTGAATAAATGGATTATAAAATTAATAATGTTCCAAATCACGATTACTGTTAATTAAGCCAAAGTCGGTCCTCGCGATCTCGCGAGTTGGGGACTCAAAGTGTTAAAAGAAAATCTACGAAGTAGCAAACAACGAGGAATTGATAAAAGGTGGTAAAATTCGATAATTTAAGATAAGGTAAAATATATCCCGCACCCCGAGGCTTGCACGTTTCCTGAGGTATCCATCTCTCTCCCTACTCCGACTGACTGTCAAACCACCAAACATTGATGACATTAATGGAGAATTAGGGTGAATCCACGAATAATAAGATCAGATTTTACGCAATAAATTTGTTTCTAATTGCGATTTGACATACTTATTTCGAAAAGTACAGAATTTTCAAATATATACAGGAGTTTCATTTCATTATAATGAAAACATTTTTCATAAGCACGTAGAGCTCGTCATTTTCCGAGTGATCTAATTTCTGCATGTATACGCAGTTCTATCACAGAAGGGCGAAGCCGTAGGTTTCAACCATGGCTCCACGGAAAGCAGCAAAGGCGAATATCGAGGTTGCAGGGCAAGGCTCGGATAATGTCTCCGACACTTCACCCCGGAGTGTTGATTCAGTCCCTAGCTGGTCGTTTGTTTCAGATATTCTACAATCTGATTTGGTGAATTATTCAGACTCCGATGACAATGAAAAGGATGACTTGAACACTAAATACAAGATAGTTGTTCAATCTTGAATGCACAAGGTAGCAACCAGACCACAGTTGCTTCCATATTATGATATGATCCGATGGGCATTGGATCACATAGACTTACCCACCAGAACTATCATGAACGATCAGCGGGTCACGGTCGAGACTTTTAGACCGGAGCACATTCAAACCATGTATAAGCTCCCGACAACATCTGAATACACGTATGATGCTGAATTCTTGGAGAAATTCAAAGAGAAGGGGTGCACTCAATATGACAAAACCATGCCCGGTTTGATAAAAGATTGGGTTTCGCGCTCCGCAAAATTCAGAGCAAATGACCAGGGCGTTTATTCAATCGCTTCACTAGAGCCACAGTACAAGTATGTGGCAATGATGACATGCCGACTATTCGTACGAGAGGACACATCGCATTTATACATTGTGTGAGTGCCTATCATGTTTCAGGTCGCATAAGGTTGCTCGTTTAACTGGGCAAAGATACTCTCGGACAGCTTGGCCAACCGGGTCACAGAGTATCGGGAGCAGAAGGCAAGTGGGAGACCGTCCTCATTTTTCATGTCTACTTATATTATGGACGCGGTATGTTCCATGACACCATTCCATTTTATGAGCTGGGCTTGGAATCCAGTCCAAGAAAAACCCGTACATGAATATCACGACAAGTTGTGGGACAATAAAGCGGACAAATTCATTTACGAAATTTTCAACTAGGTGATGGTGCCCCTGCACATCACAATTTTTGGTCATCCGCCACCTCGCATCTCAGACAGCGTTGCTGCAAATCTGAGTGGTATAGCGGACTGGTACGTGGAGGCAGAGTTCTCCTATTTCAGAGTATTTGGAGCTACCATTCCCCTGCTTGCATTACCACTGTTCATCCCCGACAAGTTGGCTTGTTGCGAGATCGCCCGACAAATAGTGATTGGTGGGGTGAGTAAAGAACTCAAAGCATCTTCAAAGAAGGTGTGGTCGTTTTTTCCCGTTCGGCTAAATTCTTATTCTTTATTGGATTTCAGGCAAGCCAAAGCTGAGGCTGCAGCCCTGGAAGACTTGATTTTGGTCTCCATTGAGTATAAAAAACATGATACCTAGAAAATTGTGAGCAACCATTTGGATAATTGTGGGATAAAGAGGTTTGAACATAAGTTTTCACCCCCGGATGACATTTTCCAAGGGGCGAGATCTTATGAGGAAGTGCTAGCTCGGATCCGATCTTTAACACCCGAAGACATAGCCTCGGTATTGATATTTCAAGAACACAGACGAAGATGTCTTTCCGCGGTGCTGCGAGGAGGGAGCCCGAGCATTGCCGAGACGGAACCGAAGGATGATGAAGGCCCCAACGATGCAACTTCTGGATTAGGAAAAGGCCAGAATGAGGGGGAGCAAACGAATAAGCCCGAAGCAGAGGCACAGAATCCGGACCCGCTAGAGACCCAGAATCCGGAAACTGAGACGAAGACCCCTAAACCTCTGAAGAAACAGGAATCGGTCGCCACATCAGGAAAGGCAGCGAAACAGATCGGGGAACCCATCACTTCTGTCACCCCCTTGCAGTCAACGCAAGGAAATATAGAAGAAGGATGGATTTTCAATGAGGAACTGAGGCCTATCAGAACAGAAGAACTTCCTCCAAATGAGTTCTTCTTTGACAAAAAGAGAAAAGTGGTGGTGAAAAGGGAGTTCTACCAGGACGAAGGATCAACTGCTAAAAAATTCAAGGTTATGACCGATGGAAAGAACAAAAAGAGTGAGGAATTCGCCATGGAGATCGCAGGAATGCTAGGAGTGTATGCATCGGCGAATCAATTCTCGGTCGGAGTGTTAAAAAAACAGCTCAAAAGAAAGAATCGCCTCATCAAGACTCTCGAAGCCAGAGTAGCTTCGGCTGCAGAAAGCGCTAAAGGTCAAGTGAGCGGGGAAATAGAACTGGCCCAACTAGATGATAAAAAGGAAATAGAAGTGCTCAAAGCCAAGTTGGAGCAAGCACATTCAGTGATCTGAGACGGTCGGGTGCAGGTTGGTCAACAGAGGACCATGATTGCAGAGATGCAAGCTCAGGTAGAGATCGCAAAAAGTAGGGTGATCGATGTCGAGGGGTTTAAATCTCTAGCGACCTAGATTTGGAGCAAGATCTCTTCTACACAGCAGAGTTTGCTCACCAAAGTGGGAACAATTCGAGAGGATTTCCTGTTGATGCATCGGGTTTCGGAGAACCTGACTGTTAGAGAAAGAGATGCAGCAGCAGCTCGGGTCGCCTTCCAAGAGGTGGTGATAGCCACTAAAAATAGAGTTTCGGCAGGTTCTCCCAGACTCACCCTCCCAGAAAAAACTAGAGGTAACATTTTGTTGAAGGATTGGGAGCATAATATTGCCCTGGGCAAGGAACAAGCCCAAAAAGTGACCAATTCATTAGAAGAAGCCTTCAATTCTATAGAGGGCGAGTTGTTGGGTATGGAAACTGGAGGCGATGCCGAAACATTAATACAAATGAATGTAGAACATATCTCACTTGATCTGAAAGAGAAGGAGGAGAGAGATTCGACCGATATCTCTCAGATGGACAGGGTGGACATGGCTCGAGTTGAGAAGCACTTGATTCAACCCAACGCACAACTAAGTGCCCTAGACATCATTGATGCACAAATGGGGGACAAGATATAATAGTTGGCCCAAGAATGTTACTTCACCGAGGCTAGCTGTCAAGCGGAACCTTCACAGCTCGTATCTCAACTCGTGGAAAGATGTATCGCCTGCACTAAGGCCGTGCGAAGATGAGCACCTGGCACTAGATGAAGACAAAATAGGGGAGATGGAGCGATTGCTCTCTCCTTTGTTATAACGGAAATTTGCGGCCATTGAGATTCTACTTTCTTTTTATAAATTGTATAAATATATCCCAGAAATAAATAAACAGGGCTAGACCCTTTTTGAGATTTTGTAACAGAGTTTTTGCATTGAGACTTAATACAAGCAGATCCGAGATTCTCAATTACGTCACTTATGTATTACAAGTTTTCTTTCTTGTTCCTCATTTTTCATTTTCAATTCATATTCGTAATTGATGTGCTTCATTATAATTTAGTACTACCACTACTATAACGGATAATTTGGGTTTTCTGTAATTTTTTATTGCCTTTCCTCTGCACCAGCTATCAGCTGTGTCAGACCAATTTGCAGTTTCGGAATTCTATATGCATTTTTGGTTACATCGGTTATTTCCTCAAATATTTTCTTCTTTCGTTTACTTCGTGAGATTTTCCCTTGATAGGAACCTGACATTGTAAATGGCTTAATGTTTTTCCCCCATCTCACCCCTTTGATTAAGATATAATACAGTTACGGGAACGAGTCTTTGATTTGCATACATCTTCAATACTACAATCCTGAATTCTCTTTTATAAAACTTAACTGAGACAACGCTCATTCTTTCTTAACAGTTCTCTTACCAAGTATTGTTCCCCCATGACTGTTCCTACACCAACTCAACCTAACGTTGAACCCGGATTATTGAACTAAACGCATATCGCCTTGAACCTTTTCAACACTATCCTTAAAACATCCGCTAACCGGGCCGAGCTTGAACAATCATGGGCAGTCATTGAACGTGACATAACTATTCAGGAGCAGTTAGAAGCCAGACAAACCCAACGAAGAAATCTCCCCTAGACTCTTCTCCGAAGGTTGATTTTTCCCTTCTCCTTATCCTAATCACTTTCGGATGCCTTGACACTGTACTTTCGAGCCTTACTACAGACTCAGGAACAACATCTTTCTGGCACCATTGCCGGGGAGCGAAGTTACGAAATCTTTTTCCCTGGGAAAACGACAAATTGTTTTTCGTTGAAAGTGTTACTCTTTGATGGTGAACAAAGAGTACACACCTTTTAAGTATTTTTATCTTTCACTTGGCGACTCCACAAAGAAATAAACTGGCATTCACTTGGAGGAATACCAGACAAAACCTGGATGGTGAGCAGATTACGCCAGTTTCCGATCCTGAAAAATTTTTAAAGGCGAGAGGCTCTTTTAAGCCAACCGCTGCAGCTTACCAACTTGAAGTCCCATCACCGAGTGCTGAGAGCCCTTCCAAACCCCGGACCTCACTAAATCCTTACTTTGACGCTAAGCATTCAACGCCCTATAACTAAATCGGAAGTGAGATTCTTCCAACAGTCCCCTTGATACAGAGGGGAAGGGGCCCTTTTGAAGGTTCGTCATCTTTCAAAACACCATCTTATCTACAGTTAAATTTCTCGACTTCTCCAAATCCCAAAGAGTGTGTTACACACTCGTTTCTCACACCCGTCGGTTTTCCCGATTCCGTCTCTTGCAAGTCCGAGGAACCTACTCCTCACGTTCCTTATCCTTCCTCATTAGAATCGCCTCTTAGCGAAGAAAATATAAAACCCCTTTTATTTTTTGAAAACCCCATTTATAAATCTCCACAAATAACGATGGAAGCCACTAGAGGAGGAGGTGGAGGGTTTATAGGAGGAGGGGGAGGGTTTGGAGGAGGTGGAGGAGGAGCCCCCCAAGGTGGAGGAGGAATCCCCCAAGGAGGAGGTGGAGGTCAAGGGCCTCCCCCCACTCCCAGATTTTTTGCGAAAGTCGCATCCTGATACGCCCCTTTGGTGTTGCTCGTCCCCCTACACGATCTTCCAGAAAACTACATAAAGAATTTACAGAAATTTACTGGGGAGGGAGATCTGACCGCTGCAGAACATATTAACTTCTTTGACCAATTCGCAGATATCTTCGGTATCAAGCACGAGGATGTATATTCAAGACTCCTTGTTCAAACTTTTGAAGGTCAGGTCCAGACTTGGTTTCGGAGCCTACCCGCAGCCTCTATCCCATCATATGATGCCTTGGAAGATGCTTTCCTCAGACAATGGGGCGAGAGAAAAGACCATCTCTATTATCTGAACGAATTTGGGTCTTTGAAGAAAACTAAATCGGAATCAGTCATGGAATTCATTCTAATATTCAATAAATTGTACAACAAAATCCCAGCCAAAGTCAAACCATCTCAACCCTCTGCCAAAGTGACTTTCGCTGGAGCTTTTGAGCCTGATTTCGCGTTACTTTTGCGAGAACGAAGGGGAGCCACCTTAAACCATATGCAGGACGATGCGATAGAGATAGAATCTACTATGATGGCTTCGGGTAAACTTAATACTAGAGTAGAGACTGGAAATCGAGAGCCCAAGCATTTCAGAGAACAAGCAGGCCCTTCAGGGTCCAATAGAGCCTCCGACTATAGGGTGGACGATATGGCTAGGGTGATCAAAGAGTTGTCAAACAAAATAAATCGGATGGAACTTGAATAGTCCAAGTCCGACTCTTACCCGAAAAAGGATTTCAGAAAAATTCAAAACCCTCCAAATCAGCCAAGACCAATAAAAAAGGAAGATCAAAAAATACAAGCTCCCTTGAAGAATGAAAATTTTATAGGAGCTAACGATTTTCGGGACTTCGAGGATTCAGATAATGATGTTGCAAACTTCGGTGATGATTGTAGTCAACCATATCTGACTCGCGAAGACTACGAAAGGTCTCTGAATGTGTCGGAGACGCTAGATGAGAGCGAATAGGGTGATCCCAATGAGATCTGTGAATCCCAACCAGAAGCTAATATAATGATGGCTGAGCTTCAGCCAAGGTACAACCTGAGATCTAACAATAAATCTACCTCGACAATTCAAACCAGCAAAATCCTTCAGAGAGGTCAAGCTTACGAGCCTCCTTCAGACGCGAATCCACCACCCAACAACAAAATGAGAAGAGTGAGCACTCAGGAATCTGAGGTAGAAAAAGCCGGAGCTCAAACATAGCCAATCGAACCCGCAAACAAAAATGCTTCTTCAACTAAGACCATGAATGATAAATCTGTCCAGACGAACAAGTCAGAAAGAAAGAATTTGGGAGCCTCAACCGGACACACAGATAATGTAAACGGAGCGTTCAGTATCGAAAACGAGTTAAGCAAAATTAAAATACCCATCCCTTTGGTGGAATTGGCGAATAACCCTGTTTATCGCAAACAAATCACCAAAATGATAGGTGTTTTCGAACCAGAAAGCCACTCTGATGTTATAAACTTGGAAGATGATAGACCTAACATCACCTTTGGTCCCCATTTTGAAGGGTCCAAAGACAACATCGCTCCCTTCTATATCACCCTGAATATACATGATCAGTTGTTGCATAATTGTATGTTAGACTCCGGGGCTTCCCACAATGTTATGCCCAAGATTATAATGGAGAAGCTGGGTCTCCAGATCACAAGGCCTTATGGAAATCTGTATTCATTTGATTCAAGGAAGGTTAAATGCATGGGAATGATAAAGGATCTGGTAGTTACCTTAGCTCAGGTCCCTATTAAAAGTATCCTAATGGATGTAGTTATCGTCGATATTCCCCCCAAGTATGGTATGCTGTTATCTAGATCATGGGGGGCCAAGTTGGGAGGATCCCTTCAGTTAGACATGTCCTATGCCACAATCCCTGTGTTCAGGGGTCAGTTCACTCGTTTATACAGAGAGACAAGATTAGCATACACGGTCAGTGACCCTCAAAACCCGCACAACTTCCCCATTTACATCGCAGACCAAGATATGGGAAAATGCATTTTGTCGTTTGATGATGGTCTGGATAGTTGCCTGGAAGAAATCGATGAAAAGCAAGAAGAGTTAAGCCCCTTGACAGAAGAGTTGTGTAATATTGGTGTATGGAAAATGTATTTCGATGGCGCTTCGTCTTCTGAAGGAGCTGGTGCTGGGGTACTTTTAGTAGCACCTGAAGGTAAGTTCATTGTTCCTTTCTCTTATCATTTACAGTGGGACATAGATCACACTAATAACGTATGCGAGTATGAAGCATTGATCTTAGGATTAGAGGCTGCCAAGAAATTAAATATAAATAACTTGGAGGTATACGGTGACGCGGAATTGATAGTAAGACAAGTGAACCGACAATACTCAGCCAAGCATCCCAGACTAAGAGCATATAGAAATTGTACTTGGGACCTCATCGAATTGTTTTTCTCATCTGTAAATATCCATTTTATCCCTCGCACCGAGAATCTACATGCTGATGCATTAGTAAAGGCAGCCTCAACCTTTTCCCCTCCCACGACCTTCAAACTGAAATACCATATCGAAATCAGATACAAGCCTTCCATACCATACAATATCCGACACTGGCAAGTCTTTGAAGATGATGAACAGATTAAGAAGTTCCTTACTACAGTAGGCGAATTTTCAGAAACTCACGCTGACCAAGAAAACCAAAATGATTCCATGTGGATCGTGCAGGAAGGAGAAGAACTCGAAGCTTTCCGAGAAAAAATAGCGGATCATCGTATGTTGGCCCTGAAAAACAATCAAATTCCCAGAGGATTGATTCCTTTGGAAAGACTTTTCGATCAAAACGATGTACCTGTAAAGGCCACTTTGCAGCCCCAGCCAGAAGAGGTGGAGGACTGTGATATAGGGACCGAAAAAGAACCCCGAATGGTAAAACTATCAAAATTCCTCCCTCCCAAAATGAAAGCGAAGTACCAAGACTTGCTCAGGCAATACAAAGATGTTTTCACCTGGTCCTATGATGAATTGAAAACATATGACACTTCCACTATTGATCGCAAGATACCTCTGAAACCCGGGGTCAAACCGTTTAGGAAAAATCTTAGGCAAATTAACCCCGTACTATTACCCGTGATAGAAAAGGAAGTCAAAAAAATCTTGGACGCAAAGATAATTGTACCTTTGAGATACTCAGACTGGGTATCTAACCTAGTTCCAGACAGGAAAAAGAACGGGGAAATCAAACTATGTGTAGATTTCTGAAACCTAAACAAGTCGTCTCTCTAAGATAATTACCCACTGCCCAAGATGGACCACATCTTAGAAAAGGTTGTTGGAGCTAATCGTATGTCAATGATAGATGGATTCTCTAGTTATAATCAGATCGCTATGAATGAACAGGACAGGGAAAAAACCGCATTCACCACGCCCTGGGGTACTTTCATGTATGACAAAATGCCTTTTGGTTTGATGAATGCAGGGGCTACTTTCCACCGAGCTATGGACATCGCTTTCGTGGGGGAAAGAGACAAGTTCATAGTCATTTACCTTGATGATCTGATGGTCTTTTCTAAAACTGATGAAGAACATTTGATGCATCTAAGACAGACGTTCGAAAAGTGTCGCAGGTTTGGTCTATCCCTGAATCCAAAGAAATCTCATTTTTCTATGCGGGAAGGTAAGCTTCTAGGCCATGTCGTATCTAAGGAAGGAATTAGGATTGATCCTGAGAGGATTGAAGTGATAGATACTATCACTATCCCAAGAAATATAAAATAAATTCAATCATTCTTAGGTAAGATAAATTTTCTACGAAGATTCATTCCCAATTTTGTTGAGATTGTCAAATTGATTACAGGAATGTTGAAGAAGAACAGTGGGGTAAGCTGGACTCCCGAGGCCAAGGCACATTTCATGCACATTAAAAAAGTTATAAGTGAGGCACCCGTACTAGCAAGTCCAGATTATCTGAAATATTTCCTCATCTTCTCTTTTTCTTCTGAACATACCATCGTCGCGGTACTCTTGCAGAAAAATGAAGAGGGGTTCGAACAACCGATAGCGTTTTTCAACAAAAGCCTCAGAGATGCAGAACTGAAATATAACATAATGGAAAAACAAGCATATGCAATGGTAAAAGAGTTGAAGGCGTTCAAAACTTATGTGCTGCATTCAAAGATAATCGTGTATGTACCCACCAGTTCTGTAAAGGACATATTGGTACATCCAGACAGTGACGGAAAAAGAGGGAGATGGATCGCTAAAATACAGGAATTTGATTTGAAAGTCAAGCCGACTAAACTGATAAAGGGGCAGGGTCTGGCCAAACTCTTGGATGAGTCGAATCTTAGAGCTCTTGATATTAATTGCCTCCAAGAATAAGAAGGAGACACACACCTACACGAGCCAGATGACCAGACAGATCCAAGAAAGATTGAGGAAAAGTTCATATCGTCGGGCTGGTATAAAGACATAGTATTCTACTTGTTGAAATTGAAATGCCTAGATGGACTATCACCAGCCAAATGCAGAACTTTAAAACTCCATGTTGTAAAATATTGCATTGTCGAAAACCAGCTGTACTGGAAAGATCCACTTGGATGCCTGCTAGTCTGCTTGGTTGAGTCAGAAACTCCACGAGTAATAGAGGAATTTCATGAAGGAATCTGCGGAGGACACCATGCATGAAGAGCCACAGCCTATAATATTTTGAGGGTCGGATACTATTGGCTGAAACTATTTTCAAACGTCAGTGCCAAAGTATGCGCGTGCAACCCTTGTCAAATATTCGCTGGTAAACAAAAACTCCCTACACTACCACTTGTTCCAGTCAAAACTGAGGCTCCATTTCAACAATGGGGACTAGACTTCATAGGGGAAATAAATCCCCATTCCAGTGCTCAGCATAAGTGGATCTTAACAGCCACGGATTATTTTACAAAGTGGGTGGAAGCCATTCCAACCAAAAGGGCAACAGACACAGTGGTGATCGACTTCTTGGAAGATAATATCTTGTCAAGATTCGGGTGTCCCCGAAATATTGTTACTGACAATGCCCAGGCCTTCAAGTCCATGTCTATGATCAACTTTTGTCAGAAGTACAATATCGTTCTCGGCCATTCCACTACTTATTACCCTCGGGGAAACGGGTTGGCCGAATCATCCAACAAGAGCCTTGTAAACATAATCAAGAAGGTATTGGATGTAAATAAAAGGTCCTGACATGTGCACTTGAAGTACGCATTGTGGGCAAACCGCATCAGCACTAAAAGTTCTATCGGCATTTCGCCGTTTCAAATGGTCTATGGGACAGAGGCGGTTCTACCTATAAACTTAGCGTTGCCAGTAATGAAGTTATAGCAGGATCAAAACGAAGAGCCCAATCATGTAACCAGGAGAATTAACCAGCTGATCGAGGTTCAACAGCATAGAGTGGAAGTCGATGAGAAAATGCAGAAGTACCAGGATGAGATGAAAGCGTTATTCGATATCAAGGCAAAGGATAGGGAATTCCTTCCAGGTGACTTAGTACTAAGATGGGATGCAAGAAAAGAGGAAGCCGCGAAGCATGGTAAATTTGACCACCTCTGGTATGGACCATTCAGGATCTCGGATCCAGAAGGAAAAAATTCTTTCCTGTTGGAGAACATCGACGGAGAAGTCCTCAGCACCCCTGTCAACGAGCGATATCTGAAACATTACATGACATAAGAGTTTAAAAAAAAAAAAAAATTTGTTTGTATATACATGCATTTTTATTTCCCTTTAGACTTTCTGTTTTCTTCTTTTCATAATTTTTAGACATATTTTGAATAAATTTCATATTTGTTTTTTGCAGGATTCCATCCGCCTACCAGCTAGCGGGAGGAGTAATTCGCAAAGCAGTACCAGAAATAAATCGACATAAAACAGGTGATACCCAAAAAAGTAGTTTCGTAGTACACAAAGAATCTGAAAAGAAAGGTAAAGGTGGGTTTTCTCAATACACATGTTGTCAAAGACTGTCAAAATTAAATCAAGGTAACATCGTTCATAATGTAATAATGGCTAAATTGTTAAATAACAGGATTATTGCTTGGCTTGGTAACCTTTGATTTAAAGTGTATTGAATGATACGCTAAAGCTAAGAAAGGTCAGTCGAAAGTAACCATCCCCAAAGACATGTACAAGAGTCAATCTCGAACTGTTTTGACATTCTACATTTTTTATCAATGAGTCACTGCCTTGTATCCTGCCTGTTTTCATATCTAACTTTTGACAAAGCCGCCATCTTTGCATTTCATTACGAAGGGATAAAAGTTTCATTTTCGACCTCCTAAGTCTCGAAACGGATTGTGAAAAGAAAGCTGGTCTTCACAACTACTTGATCCCCTGCTAAGCGAAGGAATGTTTAGAGCGATCCTAACTTTCCTAGGTTTTTCAACAGCTTTGGAAGAATCAGAGCTTGCTCAAACAGGATTCCCCTTAAAAAATCATTTTCCTTTGTCTCCCTAAGAACAAAGGTGTTGTGAAGGTCAAGGGAAGATTGATACCGAGTAATCAAAATAAGTTGACAGACCTCTGATACAAAATATTACATAGATATCAGCCCTGATATAAACTGATTGCCCCCATCTTCGCGCTCAAAAAATGAATTATAAGACGGGTGGTGAAAGGAAATTCAAAAATGATTGCCCCCACCTAGTCCAAAAAGACGATGAAAGGAAATTCAGAAATGATTGCCCTCATCTTAGCATTTAAATGCATAAATAATTTTCGAAGTGGTGAAAGGAAATTCAGTAAAAGGGGCTAGATAAATTCACCGGGGTACTGAACAGGCTCGCTGGTAGTGAAGCAATGTTTGAGATATCTGTAAGGTTGTTATACGTGAATATCACTCTACTCGGGTAACCAATACTTCCTGAAAACCTGATCCACATCCCAAATTCAGACGGGACTTCCCCGATTTAAAAATATATAGTCTCATTCTTTTGATGCAAGCCGAGAGCCACAAGATCTGTTGCGTCCCCTAGGGTCGTTTCGACTGTCTTAAAACATCCCCAAAGTTAGTAGTGGGAAAGGTGAAAATTGTGAAAGGGACTACGGTCGTGTTTGAAAAGAGTATCTGATTTTGAAAAAAACTTCTCGAGGTACAAAACGAAGTCTTTTCCCCCTTTCGATCCTTTTTTCCTTGAAATTTTTCGACTTGTTTTAGCTTATGACTCCATTTACCCAATATTGGCACGTGGTCTACTGTTCTTCCCGCCTCACAGGAAGGCGGGATCCCTAGTTGGAGCCTATGTTGGAGCCGCCCTTGTTTTATTTTTTACCCTTCACTTTTTTTGATTTTCGGTACTTGGAATCTAAAGAAGGTCTTTTGAATTTTCCCCTGAGACTATGAAAACTCTGCCACCTTGTCGCGTGGGCAGTGATGCTTTTTCTACTTTCAAAACAAATCCACTTTCGTAAGAATGTTCGCTCTTTTTTGTTTTACTTCGGAATCTCGCAAGTCAGATACTTTAATCCTTGAGTTCATGTGTACCGCGTCACGAGACAGCGAAGTCGTTTTCAAATTTTCGCTCAAGACTTTAACTAGGGTAAAATCTTTTAACTCTTGATTTGACGTCGTCAGGGCTTCACGCCTCGGCGTTCGTCAAACCCAAGTTTGTATTTTTACAGCCCCAAGCGCCGAGAACACGAGGTACTTTTGTGATAACCCTGGTTAAGGATTAAAGGCAAAAAGATAACCATGGTCAGATCTGTTCTCGGCATCTCGCCACTCGGCACTATCTTTTCGAAAGTTACAGCGTCTAAAACCCCGACTCATGAAGTTGCGGCGTAATTATAGCAAGACTATTTAGGCACCTAATCTAATATTTTCTTCCCCTTAATTGAGCCTTAATTATCGCCATCTCGCGGTTTCGCGACTCGTCATACCAATCTCCCAGAAACTTGCATTCGAAGTTCCGAGTTGCGATATGGCGAATAAATGGATTATAAAATTAATGATGTTCCAAATCAGGATTACTGTTAATTAAGCCAAAGTCGGTCCTCGCGATCTCGCGAGTTGGGGACTCAAAGTGTTAAAAGAAAATCTACAAAGTAGCGAACAACGAGGAATTGATAAAAGGTGGTAAAATTTGATAATTTAAGATAAGGTAAAATATATCCCGCACACCGAGGCTTGCACGTTTCCCAAGGTAGCCATCTCTATCCCTACTCCGACTGATTGTCAAACCGCCAAACATTGATGACATTAATGGAGAATTAGGGTGAATCCACGAATAATAAGATCGGATTTTACGCAATAAATTTGTTTCTAATTGCGATTTGACATACTTATTTCGAAAAGTACAGAATTTTCAAATATATACAGGAGTTTCATTTCATTATAATGAAAACATTTTTCATAAGCACGCAGAGCTCGTCATTTTCCGAGTGAACTAATTTCTGCATGTATACGCAGTTCTATCGCAGAAGGGAGAAGACGTAGGTTTCAACCATGGCTCCACATAAAGAAGCAAAGGCGAATATCGAGGTTGCAGGGCAAGGCTCGGATAATGTCTCTGACACTTCACCCCGGAGTGTTGATTCAGTCCCTAGCTGGTCGTTTGTTTCAGATATTCTGCAATCTGATTTGGTGAATTATTCAGAATCCAACGACAATGAAAAGGGCGACTTGAACACTAAATACAAGATAGATGCTCAATCTGGAATGCACAAGGTAGCAACCAGACCACGGTTGCTTCCATATTATGATATGATCCGATGGCGTTGGATCACATAGACTTACCCACCAGAACTATCATGAACGACCAGCGGGTCACGGTCGGGACTTTTAGACCGGAGCACATTCAAACCATGTATAAGCTCCCGACAACATCTGAATACATGTATGATGCTAAATTCCTGGAGAAATTCAAAGAGAAGGAGTGCACTCAATATGACAAAACCATGCCTGGTTTGATAAAAGATTGGGTTTCGTGCTCTGCAAAATTCAGAGCAAATGACCAGGGTGTTTATTCAATCGCTTCGTTGGAGCCACAGTACAAGTATGTGACAATGATGACATGTCGACTATTCGGATGAGAGGAAACATCGCATTTCTACATTGCGTGGGTGCCTATCATGTTTTGGGTCGCAAAAGGTTGCTCGTTTAACTGGGCAAAGATACTCTCGGACAGCTTGGCCAACCGGGTCACAAAGTATCGAGAGCAGAAGGCAAGTGGGAGACCATCCTCATTTTTCATGTCTACTTATATTATGGACGCGGTATGTTCCATGACACCATTCCCTTTGATGAGATGGGCTTGGAATCCAGTCCAAGAAAACCCCGTACATGAATATCACGACATGCTGTGGGAGAATAAAGCGGACAAATTAATTTACGAAATTTTCAACTGGGTGATGGTGCCCCTGCACATCGCCATTTTTGGTCATCCGCCACCTCGCAACTCAGACAACATTGCTACAAATATAAGTGGTATAGCGGACTGGTACGTGGAGGCAGAGTTCTCCTATTTCAGAGTATTCAGAGCTACCATTCCCTCGCTTCCATTACCACTGTTCATCCCCGACAAGTTGGTTTGTCGCGAGATCGCCTGACAAACAGTGATTGGCGGGGTGAGTAAAGAACTCAAAGCATCTTCAAAGAAGGTGTGGCCTTTTTTTCCCATTTGGCTAAATTCTTATTCTTTATTGGATTTTGGGCACGCCAAATATGAGGCTGCAGCCCTGGAAGACCTGAGTTTGGTCTCCATTGAGTATAAAAAACATGATCCCCAGAAAATTGTGAGCAGCCATTTGGCTAATTGTGGGATAAAGAGGTTTGAACATGAGTTTTCACCCCCGGATGACATTTTCTGAGGGGCGAGATCTTATGAGAAAGTGCTAGCTCGGATCCGATCTTTAACACCCGAAGACATAGCCTCGGTATTGAGATTTCAAGAACACAGATGGAGATGTCTTCCCGCGGTGCTGGGAGGAGGGAGCCTGGGCGTTGCTGAGATGAAACTGAAGGATGATGAAGGCCCCAATGATGAAACTTCTAGATCAGGAAAAGGCCAGAACGAGGGGGAGAAAACGAAGAATCCTGAAGCAGAGGCACAGAATCTGGACCCGCCAGACACCCAGAATACGGAAACTGAGACGAAGACCCCTGAACCTCTGAAGAAGCAGGACTTGGTCGCCACCTCAGGAAAGGAAGCGAAACAGAGTGGGGAACCCATCACTTCTGTCACCCCCTTGCAGTCAACGCAAGGAAATATAGAAGAAGGATGGATTTTCAATGAGGAACTGAGGCCTATCAGAACAGAAGAACTTCCTCCAAACGAGTTCTTCTTTGAAAAAAAGAGAAAAGCGGTGGTGAAAAGGGAGTTCTACCAGGATGAAGGATCAACTTCTAAAAAATTCAAAGTTATGACTGATGGAAAGAACAAAAAGAATGAGGAATTCGCCACAAAGTTCGCAGGAACGGTAGGAGTGTATGCATCGACGAATCGATTCTCGGTCAGAGTGTTAAAAAACCATCTCAAAAGAAAGAATCTCCCGATCAAGACTCTCGAAGCCAGAGTAGCTTCGGCCGTAGAAAGTGCTAAAGGTCAGGTGAGTGGGGAAATAGAACTGCCCCGACTAGCTGATAAAAAGGAAATAGAAGTTCTCAGAGCTGAGTTGGAGCAAGCGCATTCAGTGATCTGAGACGGTCGGGTGCAGGCTAGTCAACAGAGGACCATGATTGTAGAGTTGCAAGCTGAGGTAGAGATCGCTGAAAGTAGGGTGATCGATGTCGAGGGGTTTAAATCTCGAGTGACCCAGATTCAGAGAAAGATCTCTTCTCCACAGCAGAGTTTGCTCGCCAAAGTGGGAACAATCTGAGAGGATTTCCTGTTGATGCATCGGGTTTCCGAGAACCTGATTGTCATAGAAAGAGATGCAGGAGCGGATCGGGTCACCTTCCAGGAGACGGTGATAGCCATGAACGATAGAGTTTCGGTAGGTTCTCCCAGACTCACCCTCCCAGAACAAACTAGAGGTAACATTTTCTTGAAGGATTGGGAGCATAATATTGCCCTGGGCAAGGAACAGGCCCAAAAAGTGACCAATTCATTAGAAGAAGCCTTCAATTCTATAGAGGGCGAGCTGTTGGGTATGGACACTGGAGGCGATGCTGAAACATTAATACAAATGAATGTAGAACAAATCTCGCTTGATCTGAAAGAGAAGGAGGAGAGAGATTCAGCCGATATCTCTCAGATGGACAGGGTGGAAATGGCTCGAGTTGAGAAGCACTTGATTCAGCCCAGCGCGCAACTTAGTGCCCTAGACATCGTTGATGCACAAATGGGGGACAAGATACAGCAGTTTGCTTGAGAATGTTACTTCGCTGAGGCCAGCTGTCAAGCAGAACCTTCACAACTCGTATCTCGACTCGTGAAAAGATGTATCGCCTGCACTGAGGCCGCACGAAGACGAGCACCTGGCACTAGATGAAGACAAAATAGGGGAGATGGAGCGATTGCTCTCTCCTCTGTTATAATGGAAATTTGTGACCATTGAGATTCTACTTGCTTTGTAGAAATTGTATAAATATATCCCAGAAAGAAATAAACAGGGTTGGACCCTTTTTGAGATTTTGTAACAGAGTTTTTGCATTGAGACTTAATACAAGCAGATCCAAGATTCTCAATTCCGTCACTTCTGTATTACAAGTTTGCTTTCTTGTTCCTCATTTTTCATTTTCAATTCATATTTGTAATTGATGTGCTTCGTTATAATTTAGTACTACCACTACTATAACGAATAAATTTGGGTTTTCTGTAATTGTTTATTTCCTTTCCTCTGCACCAGCTATCAACTGTGTAAGACCAATTTGCAGTTTCAGAATTCTATATGCATTTTTGGTTACATCGGTTATTTCCTCAAATATTTTCTTCTTTCGTTTACTTCGTGAGATTTTCCCTTGATAGGAACCTGACACTGTAAACGACTTAATGTTTTTCCCCCATCTCACCCCTTTGATTAAGATATAATACAGTTACGGAAACGAGCCTTTGATTTGCATACATCTTCAATACTGCAATCGTGAATTCTCTTTTATAAAACTTAACTGAGACAACACTCATTCTTTCTTAACAGTTCTCTTACCAAGTATTGTTCCCCCATGACTGTTCCTACACCAACTCAACCTAACGTTGAACCCGGATTATTGAACCAAACGCATATCGCCTTGAACCTTTTCAACCTATCCTTAAAACAACCACTAACCGGGCCAAGCTTGAACAATCATGGGTAGCCATTGAACGTGACATAACTATTCAGGAGCAGTTCGAAGCCAGACAACCCCAACGAAGAAATCTCCCCTAGACTCTTCTCTGAAGGTTGATTTTTCCCTTCTCCTTATCCTAATCACTTTCGGATGCCTTGACACTGTACTTTCGAGCCTTAGTACAGAATCAAGAACAACAGAAAGGATAACCCAATCCAATATCTGTCTCCCCTCCACATAGATGAATTTAGTGATGATTTTGTAGACCATGTTACAGAGGAAAATTAGGCAAAACTTGTTGGTTTTTTCCACCTTGTCTTCCTTCGAGATGAAGGTGAGGAAGGTTATATTTAGATATAGGATAAAATTGGAGTGAAGGTGGGAGTCTTCTACTAAGGCCCGTGTGTCCCAAGATCAAGATCCCCAAGGTCCATTTCCTTGCCATCATATGAGTTAGGTTATTCTGGTGTGTCCTCATACATGTATTCTTCACCTTCATGAGATTGCGAATTAGCTTAGCTTATTACCATTGATTGTGTATTAGCTTAGATTATTACCATTGATTTCCATTACTTGAATATGGAAATTAGTACAAAACTAACTTAAGTACAACTTCTTGATATGAGTAATGTATCTAATTATGAACTACTGATTACACTGGTTTGAATCTCTCATTGTGTAGTATCTAGTGATACCGCTTCCCATTAATTCCATAACATTCCATACTGTGAATCTCATCCTGGTACCATAACAATGATCACTATAAGGAATTAAGTCCATTGAATAGGGATACTACTAACCTTTGCCCTATTTGTCCAGTTACAGTTAAAGGTTGGTGTATGAGATATAACATAGGGTCATGAAGCAAGCAACATGACTGCTAACTACAAAAGGTAGTATATAATAAGAACTAAAGGCAATATCTTAACATGTAATACAAGGGGAATAGAGCCATTCCATTACTATGATATTAGTAATACAAGAATAAATTAGCTTAAGGTTCAATAAGGTGATATCATGTTACCTATTTACCATAATCAATACATATTTTGATATTAATCTTATCTCTTATTAACTACATGGGATATCACTAGAAAGCAATTGTAATGCTTCTATGATTCAGGTAGTCTATGATTATTGTATGTTCACTAGTATGTACACTATAACTAGGAGTGATGCCCAGCTTATATACGGTATATGTCATGTTATATTAGTAATTTAACACATATGATAAGATGTATACCATTGCCAATATATGTAATATGGATATGTATTAACTAATGGTAATGATTCTATGATTCAAGTAGTCTATGATTAAGATATGTTCACTAGTATGTTTACTATAACTAGGAGTGATTCACAGCTTAGCTCCAAGTAATATGAATGATTCGAGGAATTACAATGGAATTATATTAGGCATAGGATAGTTAAATCCCATAAGCTAACATAAGTAGAGGCCTATCATATATTATATGTGAGTTATCTAACATATATATTATATGCACGAGCTAGCTCACATATATATTATATGTGAGCTAGCTCATATGTGTGTGTGTGTGTGTGTGTGTGAGCTAAATGTTTAATTAACCCAACTATAAATTTTATTTTAAATCATAATTTCCCAATAAAAAAAAATCAGATAAAAAATGTTATAAACCATAAAATTGTATTGATTGTAAACAACATTTAGTAAAAATCTATTCTAACATTTATATTATAAAAATATATTATAACATTTATAATAATTTGGGTAAGTGCATCTATGGTATCACTGTGAAAGGGTGCACGAACAAACTTAGGAAGATTCTCCTAGCTCAAGTTCACAAGAGTTGTTGAAACGTTTGACTTTCTAAACAGAGATGCAAGTTCAAATTTCATTTTTTATTTTCTTGAATGAAGATGCAAGTTCAAATTGTATTTTTTACTTTCTTGAATGAAGATGCAAGTTCAAATTGTATTTCTTCTATGAAATTTTTGTTGTGTTCTTATCAGTTTTCTTGGGTATCGTTAATTCTGTTCCATTTTTGAGTCTTCATATTTTTCAGCCCGTCTTTGTTGAAAATGGAAGCTAGATTGATTTTTGGAGGAATCGTAATTGGTATCTCAATTCATGGCATTGAAGTTAGACATTTGGATTTAAATTTGTTATTTCTTATCGTTATGTAAATGAGACATTGACTTGAAATGTCCATTGCTTGTGTCTTTTTGTTACAGTGAAAAGTATTGTAACATATTTTAGTTGTGGGAATAATTGCACTGAACATTTTCCCCGTATTTCAAGGTTTATTTCTATCTGTTGTACGTGATATTTTGTAGATTTTAAAATTGTTCTTTCTTCTAGATTTGTAAATGAGGCTTTGACATGAAATATTGACGTCTTTTATCAGTTTCGCTATCAATGCAAAGTGAGTGTTACATATTTTAGTGTATCTATTTTGGAGGTTAAGGGAATGACTACAGTGAATATACTGCCTATAAGAATTGGAACATAGATTAGAATAGGGAGTTCGTTGAATACAGGGAAGAATGGTATATTTTGAAATGATTTAGATACCACTGAAGGATCAGTGGAACAATGTAAGTCTTATTTGCAAAGTATCATTTTAGAATCTTTTGTAGAATTTCAATGCTTTCCTATTGAAGGACTGCCATGTTGTGTTATTGGTATCTATTTGATCTAAAGCTACAACCTGATTGTATATTGCTCAGTTTTGTAGTATTCTCCCATAATAATGAGGTATTTGATATGAAGATGACCATAAACATTTCAGAAACAGAAATGTGAAGAGAAACAATCATCAATGATTGAATATGACAAAGAATGGTCATATTTGAATTTGGCAAGATTATCAATTTACTTTTAACAATCTTTTAACAATGTTATTATCATATATACACTTTTTTACCAAAATGTGACATTTGCTTCTATTAGATCAAAAGATTATGAGGGTGGGGTTTGATAAAAATTCTCAAACTAGAGCTTTTTACAACTCTCGGTTGAGATTTTGTTGTAAATCGAATTTTTGTTTTTAAACTCTTAGTTAAAATAATTCTAGAGACAACTTTTAGTCAACCCAAACTTAAAAAATTCCAGGACTCTTAGGAACCTAAAAATTCAATAACGGTGGACGCGCTAGAAATTTTGAAGATAATCTATCAGAAGTACTACTAATAGATTCATCTACTACTCCATTTTGTAATGATATAATAATTTCTATTTATTAATAATTTACATCTAAAATTTATTACTTAAGAAATTCAATGATCTCAAAATCATTTGAAATAAAAATTCAATATTAACAAAATGAATGCATTTTTTTGCTCTATGTTCTTCAAATGGGTATTTTTAGTCTTTTTGGGGGAATAATCACATCAAAAATAAAAATGGTGTCCATGAAAATGTGTAGATGCAATGTCACTTTTTTACATTACTCTATTTTGATAAACAATAAAAAATATACAAAATATAATCCATGTACTAGTGCAATCCAAGTAGATTGTGGGCATATTTTTTACTTAAAATGAATATCCATCACTAAAAATGTTACTCAATATCTTTACCTATTGGTCATTAGACTATAGGTCATTAAAAAGGTAGAAACCCACTTAGGTTAAAATCATTATCTTTACCTATAGGTCATTAGAATATAGGTCATTAAAAATAATAAATGGATTTAATAAACAGTAATATATTCTGACTCTATGTCATTAAAAAAATATGAGATGCAAGGGTAAGAGAATTCTAGGTCATTAGAATATAGGTCATTAAAAAAAAAAAATGTATTTAATAAACAGTAAATTCTTCTGACTATATGTCATTAAAAAAATATGAGATGCAAGGGTAAGAGAATTTTCTGTAAATCTTGTTTTTATATCAAAATGAATTCCCTAAGAGTTTAGAGAGAGTTAAAGTTGAAGAAACATAAAATAGATCTATTCGAAACAATTAATATATCTATTTTTTCTAATTAATAATATCTATTTCCTTTTCACTTTCTCCAATATCATGTTGTATGAGCTTAATGTAGTTGTTATATCTATGATATATTATATTTTCAACTTATAATTGTTATTTGTGAGATGTGTTACAAGTTATTTTTTTAGAGTAACATAACACTTAAATGCTTACTCTATTCTTATATTTGATCGTTAAATGTCTATATCAAATTTAAAAACTTAATATTTGATTGTTAAATGTCTATATCAAATTCACTAAATCCATATTGTTTATGAATTATTTATTAATGTCTATATCAAATTCACATTTTTAAGTAAATCCATATTGTTTATAAATTTATTGTTTGTGTGTATAATTTTAACATATAAACATGTAATTTTTAAATTGTCTTCCTATTTTATTTTTAAATTTATTAAA